>CATKHJ010141925.1:0-12017 GCA_949750685.1 Vernicia montana | reverse complement strand
TATATATATATATATATATATATATATATATATATATATATATAATAAAATTTTAAAAAATTGGAGTACTTTGTAAACATATATATATATATCTTACTTATGCTTAGCACATGTACTAAAAGGGGTATTACACTTTTCCTTCTTTATTAAAATTTGTCTCCGAATTTTCTTATACTAGAATTAACATTTCATATTCTTAAGTTTCATAATTCTCATAAAATAATATATAAAAATCATCCATAATTGTCGTAAAGGCCAAAAAAATAACTCTCTCTTACACATATGGAGTAACTACAATATCTCAAATACATATATAATAAATGGAGAAATTACATTGATCAAATAGATTCTTTAGGGAGGAAAATGCCTGAAGAACCGAGCTGATAAATTTCTTAATTTTCTGAAAAATGGAATCACTAATGAGATAAAGTAATGAGTAAAGAATATATTACCATACTTTTAAGGGTAGGTAGCTCAAGACTATCTCACAAGGATGGTAGGGCTCATACTTGTCAAATGATTTACAATATAACAAATGAGACTCATGTAACTCATAATATTCAATAACTTGTAATATACAAGAATAAACATGTATATAGCTCACGAAAGAAATCATAACTCATAATAGATGGATATAGAAATCAAGCTCGTAATATTTGGAGCAGAGGTACTTTATTAGCATGCTCACCTCGTAAATAAGAGTAGAGGCTGGATTAACATACCCTTACTCGTAATAAGAGTAAATGTTTAATAACATACTATTGCTTGTAATATATGAAATGGATCAGATTTCATGTCCAGGACAATTTACCCTTCCTAGATAAGGGTAGGATATTATACCCTATCTATCGGGTTACAATGTGTACAAAGTCTAATGATTAATCCACATTAATAGGGAATTTCTATACCATTACGATTATCACATATAGATAGAATAATTAAGGTTCTCGTAAATTATACTAATTAGCAAATGGCTAATTAATAACTCATATGGTTCAATAACAATTCTCATGCTCATAGACAAATAACAATATATGATTCTCATAAAAGGTAATAATTAGCAAATGGCTAATTAAGAACTTGTAAAGTTTAATGAAACATTAGGATTCAATAAACAATTCTCATACTTTTCTCACGGTAGCTAATTAGGCATTATGCCTTAGGAATTCAAATACAAGAATAGTAGTATATTTTCTACTCACCTTAAACAAAAAGAATGCTCTATTATCTCTTAGAAACTCCTTAATCACCTCAATTCATCAAGTTTCTCATGATCATCAAATCTTCAAGAAGGAACTAAACACATAACACATACAAATTAACAATGCACATAACCCATGCTCTTAAAATCACCATACATATGCTAGACTCATGATCTCTAGTTCTAATCCCTCCCCAAGCATGAAATATATCAATGGAGAAGAAGAATAATAAAGAAAACCAAAACCTTAACTCACCTCTTCAATAAATGCTTTCAAAGGATGAAGAACAAAAGAATTCTTAAATCCCTTAATCCTTTATATGAAGTAGATGAAGTAATTAATGTGGCTTCTTAGCATTTAATATGGGTGGGTGGGTCTTTCCTTGAGAGAAAATAGAACCATAACTCTTAAAATGGCGTATAAAATGAATTAGATCTCACTTTCTCTTTATATAGCCCGACTTCTGAATCTGCCCCTGCCACGATTCACGGTCGTGAATTTGGAATTCACCGCCGTGAATCGTCATGCCAAGACACTGTTCATATTACTATTCTCAAACTTCACAGCCGTGAATCTGAAATTCACCACCGTGAATTTCATCTAGAGACGAATCATCCAAAACTCATCCACGTATTCACCGCCGTGAATTATGAATTCACAGCCGTGAATTTTATCCAGAAGCAAAAGTCCGATTTTTCCATAGAAGTCATGGCCGTGAACTCACTCTTCACCGCCGTGAATCTCATTTCTTCTTAAACCTTAATCCAAATCTTTGCATATAGCTCTCATGTATATTAATATACAACTCATAACCATTATAAACTCATATACTCATAAAATGAATCTCATAACTCATGCTCATACACATAAATATGATTACAGAATGTACATACGTACTTGGGGGTATTACATAAAAAATATAAATAACCACAAAAATCACTAAACTTTTAGAGTTTTTCTAATATGATCACTAAAATTCATCTGATGTGGATCTTAAGTGGCGTGTTGCGTTAGATGGCTGGGGTGACGTGTCATACCACGTCAGTACTCCGATGAGATTTTGGCAGAAAACTCTCAAGTGACCACTGACTGAAAAAAAAAAAATGAAAGTTTAGGTACTCGCCTGCAAATAAAAATTCTTTTGTGACCACATTAGAAAAATCACTAAAGTTTGGTGATTTTAGCTATCATTTACCTGATTTTTTTCTTTATGAAGATAGGATATTTTTAGCTCAAAAATCAAAGATTTTCTTTAAAAAAATAAAAAGGATTTTAAGATCTTTTCAAATAGAAGATATTCTAGGATAAAAAAGAATATTGAATGATAAAAACAATAGAATATATGAGAAAAATTTAGAAAATAATTTTCAAAAATTGTACTACCATCATGTATGAAATTAGATGGGCAGTAACAATATGGTATGTCATCTAATTTTATCCCATTTTGAAAATTTTAATTTCTCTTTTGGAAAATCATTTCTATATGAAAATGATGTACTTGGACAGAAAATAAGTTTCTCCAATATAGTAAGTACTTTTACTCTTTACATTCTAAGATGAGATCATCAAATCTTCAATCTTGAATGTCTTCAGGTCTTTAAACTCTTTAAATACTTGCTTGAATTGGATTTATGCATTTTATCTTTCCAAGTCTTTAAGTCCTCTAATATTGAGGCTTCGCAAGATATTTAGAAATTTAGAATGCCTCCATAAACAAGGTCTTCAAGCTTGTCAAATAATTTCTTCACTTGACATCCATCACTTGAAGTCTTCTAAGTCTTTGCTTTTTAATATGCAACTTAGATAAGCTCACAACACAACAATCTAATTTTCATATGAATTTTAGTAATCATCAAAATCAAACCATTATGACTTTGGGGTTAATAATTTCCATTGGAATCTCTCAACATAAATTATTATTGGAAAGATCTCCTTACATATCGAATAATTGTTCTATACTCCACCATTTGACCTTTCATCACTAGAAAAGCACTCTCATAAAAAGTCCCACGATTATTGTGAAGTAAATAAAGGTTGCCTATAGAATCATTTGTTGTAGCCATTGCACTAAAGTTATTGAAGCAACTTGGTATTGTACTAGAAAGGCTATTATGAGCAAGATCTAATACGTGCAAAGAAGCCATGCAATATATGTCTTTGGGAAAAGAAGAATAGGCTTAAGCAATTGGCAAGGAGAAAGGGGAATGGAGAGAAGGTAGTGATCTTTGTTACGGAAATTGACACTGGATTAGAGTAAGACCGCAGCTAATAATTTGAGAAAATAATAAAGATGATTTGGATACACAGATTTTACGTGAAAAACTCCTAAACAAATTAAGGTAAAAATCACGGGCAAGAATAAAAGAATTTCACTATGAGAAAATAATAGGAGTTACAACAACACAACCTCTCTCTATTTTATAAGGAGAACACAAATTAATTTCTGTCTTTTAAATAATAGAAACACACTCAAATATTTTTATCTCTCAAACTTTCTATTTTCTCTCTAATTTGGGATGATAGATTTATTGGGCAGAGGCTCTATTTATAGAGGAGCCTCTGCCCCTTTCTTTCCCTTTTTGGTGCTGCACATGAGCTGTGCAACACATTTTTTTTTTCTTTCAGTTTGTCAAGAGTGGGCACCGAATTCGGTGCCCACTTTTGACTTTACAACAATCTCCACTTGAAGATTTGATTGATGATCAATCAATCTTCATACCATTCTTTCTACCTTGCCATCCCTGTTGCTTATGTCTCTACTAGGCCATTAAAAGATCGACACCAAATAAATTTGTTAGTATTAACTGCTTTTGTCATAAAATCTGCTAAGTTCTCTTTAGTATGAATTTTCTATATATCCACTGTTCCTTCTTCCACTTTCTCTCGAATGAAGTGATACTAAACTCTGATATGTTTGGTTTTTGAATGAAAGGCTGGATTCCTTGCAAGATGAAAGGCACTCTGACTATCACAAAACAGAGAAATCTTCTATTGTTCATGCACGAGTTCCTCCAATACCATTTTTAACCATAATGCTTCTTTACTAGCTTGTGTAGCTGTTACATATTCTACTTTTATTGTTAACATAGCTATAACAGATTGCAGTTTTGAAACTCAGCTTACAGCTCCGCTAGCAAGAATAAACACATATCCATTTGTGGATTTGCTTTTGTCAAGATCACCTGCATAATCTGAGTTAACATATCCTCTGATAGTAAAGTCTAATCCTCCATAACATAATGCAACATCTGTGGTCCCCTTAATATATCTCAGGACCCTTTTTATAGCATTCCAATGCTCTCTACCAGGATTCACCATGTACCGACTAATTACTCTCATTGTATGTGCAATGTCTGGTCTTGTACAAATCATTGTGAACATTAAACTCTCCACTACTGATGCATACGGTACTCGAGACATCTTCATCCTCTCTGTTTTACTTCTAGGACTCATCTTGGAGGATAACTTGAAATTAACAGGAAGTGGGGTAGAAATTGGCTTACAATCTTGCATATTGAAGCGTCGCAAGATCTTCCTCAAATAATTCTTTTGACAAAGCCAAATCTTTCTATTATTTCTATCTTGGTGAATTTGCATTCCTAGAATCTTGTTTGCTGGTCCCAAGTCCTTTATTTCAAACTCCCTAGCCAACTGAGCCTTCAGTTCTTTGATATGATCTTTGTTGGGGCCTGTTATCAACATGTCATCAACATACAACAGCAAAATGATGAAATCATTATCACCAAACCTCTTGAAATATGCACAAGGGTCTGCATTTAATCTGTTATATCCAAGGCTCATGATGAAGGAATTAAATCTCTTATACCAACACCTCGGCGCCTGTTTGAGACCGTACAGAGATTTGTTCAACCTGCAAACCAAGTTCTCATTTTCATGTTCTTCAAATCCTTATGGTTGGAGCATATAAATTTCTTCTTTAAGATCTCCATGAGGAAAAGCAATTTTCACATCTAACTACTCAAGATGTAGGTCGAATGTAGCACACATTGCCAGGACTACTCTGACTCTTGTAAGTCGAACCATCGGGGAAAATATCTTATTAAAGTCAATGTCTTCTTTATGAGCATATCCTTTTGCCACTAGTCTAGCACTATACCGTTCCACTTGATCATTGCTGTTACGCTTGATCTTATACACCCATTTATTTCCAATAGGCTTTCTTCCCTGTGGTAACGGCACAAGTTCCCAAGTTTTATTTTTATGAAGAGCTTCCATTTCCTCTTGCATTGCTACCATCCATTGAGATGCATCTGAATTGTTCATTGCTTCTTGGAGAGTTGATGGCTCCCCTTCCTCCATTAGAAGATAGTATGCAGCATTGCTCTTCATAACATACTCTGAGTGCCAATCTGGTCATTTTCTCAAACGATCTGACCGTTAAATTTCTGGCTCTTCGAGTACAACTGGTTTCTGTTCCTCATGCTCCGGTGCTGCTTCAAAAGAATCCTTTTGTTCAGACTCTTTTTCAACCTGTACCACTGTAGTCCTTGACTTTTCTTTCACAGTACTATCATCACCTTAATCTTTTTGTAGTTTATCTTCTATGAAGATAACATCCCTGCTGACAATAACCTTGTAGGCAGTGGAATCCCACATGCGATACCCCTTTACTCCATCAGTATATCTTAAGAACAAGCATTTCCTGGATTTTAGATCCAGCTTTGTGGTTTCTTAGGCATTATACATCACATACAGTGGACTTCCAAATATATGGAGGTTTGAGTAATCCACTGGCTTTCCATTCCACATCTCCATCGGTGTCTTCAACTCAATTGCAGTTGATGGGGCTCGATTTATCACATAATAGGCAGTATTGACTACTTCTGCCCAGAATTATTTTTCCAAACCTGCAGCTCCCAACATTGCTTTTGTTCTTTCTAACAAGGTTCTGTTCATCCGCTCTGCCACTCCATTATGCTGAGGAGTTTATGCTGTAGTGAACTGCCTTTCAATGCCTTCATGATCACAAAACTTAGCAAACTCCTTGCTGGTATATTCTCCTCCATTATCTAACCTCAGACACTTGATCTTCTTCCTAGATTCAAGCTCCATCCACGCATCTTCTTCCTAGATTCAAGCTCCATCCGCGCTTTGTACATTTTGAAGACTGGAAATACATCTGCATTCATTTTGATATGATACACCCAATATCTCCTGGAATAGTCATCTATAAATGACACAAAGTACTTTGCTCCTCCCAGGGACAGAACTGGTGCTTGCCATACATTAGAGTGAATCAGCTCTAGAATTTCTTTACTTCTAGAACTTGATGTATTAAACTTCAACCTGTGCTGCTTACTTTCATGCAATGCTCACAAAATGGTAAGGACACCTTAGTAAGTTTCGGAAGTAGATTTTGCTCCGCAAGAATTTTCATTCCTTGCTCAGACATATATCCAAGTTTTTGATGCCACGCTGTTGCAGATCTTTCATTTGAACTACTTGCAGCAACTGATGCCTCTCCTTCTAGCAAAGTCGCTCCCTTCAGCATGTATAGTCCGACAGCTACCTTTTCTCCCTTTATAAGTACAAGTGCGCCTCAGATCACTTTCATGATCCCTTTTTCAATTACAACTTTATAGTCAAGGTCGTCCAGTTGACCTAATGATAGTAATTTCTTCCTTAGGCCTTCCATATGTCGCACTTCTCGAACAGTGCAAATTGTACCATCATGTAACTTCAACTTGATGGTTCCGATACTGACAATCTTCAAGGCATGATCATTGTAACTATACACAGATCCTATAAAGACAGGTTCATAATGATGGAATCATTATCTTCGAGAGGTCATGTGAAATGAAGCTCCAGAATTAATGAGCCATATATCAGCAAATCTTTTTTTGCTTTCTGAAGTCATCGCTGCTTCACAACACATAACTTCACCCTCATTTGAGGTAGATGCTACATTTCCTTGAGGACTGAAATTTTTGTTTAAACTCCAGCAATCCTTTTTTAGGTGACCCTTTTTATTACAGTGGTCACACCTCAGGTTCTTCTTACTTTTTGACTTGGACCTACCATGATTTTGGCTTTCACTTGAGCCACGCTCTCTTGATATCTCTCTCATTACCATCAATGCCTCCGCTTACTGCGAACTGACTAACCTGTCTTCCTTGTTTTTGCACCGATTTTCTTCTTCCAGAATAGCAGCTGCAATATCATTGAAGACTAGATTATCTGTATTATTTGTCAGATTGATGATGTGTTAATCATACGAATCTGGTAGACTTTGAAGCAGAAGTTCAGCACGCTTCTGTGACTCTATTTTATACTCCAATGATGTGAGTTGAGAAAATAGAGTATTTAAGGTATTAGTGTGCTCCGTCATCGAAGTAGATTCTGACATCCGCAGAGTGTACAATTTCCTCTTAAGGAAGATTTTGTTGTGAAGTGATTTGGCATCGTACAGTTTGGTGAGATGATCCCAAATCTCCTTTGCAGTTTTCTTCTCATCTATACTAGACAATATCTCATCTACAACCCAGATGAAGATTTGCAATAGTATTGTCGTCCATCTCATTCCACTTATCATCTGTGAATCCCGCCGACTTTTCACTGATAGCCACAAGGCAATTATTTTTCTCAATATTGCCTTTATCTTTAATTTCCACGGTGAGAAATTTTTCTCGTTGAACTTTTTAATCTCAAATTTTGCCGTTTTTTCTTCTATCACAGTCTGCTTTGAGCAAAATACAGCTCCCACTATTTCATGTGAATAGTACTGTATACTGGAACAGTGACTGTAATCCGTGAACAGTACACTAAGTAAGTTTCCAGGAAAGAGAGATGAGTCACAATAGACACACTTAAATACCAAGTCTTTCCTTAACCAGAACTTTTCCTAGACATGCATTTTCACACTACCACACTTATTTCCAGCTAAGCTCTGATAACAATACAAGTATCCGTGAATAGTGCCAAATTGCACAGTACCTTAGAGTACTATTCATAGCAATAATTTTTCGAGAAAATTTTTTTCTGATGTGGAAGATCAGTCAAAACTGCAACCACAGAGCATACTTTTTATTTTCAAGTAAAATTAAAACTAACAGCTCTGATATCACTTGTTACGGAAATTGACACTGGATTAGAGCAAGACTGCAGCTAATAATTTAAGAAAATAATAAAAATGATTTGGGCACACAAATTTTACATGGAAAACCTCAAAACAAATTAGGGTAAAAATCACGGGTAAGGATAGAAGAATTTCACTATGAGAAAATAATAGGAGTTACAACAACACAACCTCTCTCTATTTTATAAGGAAAAAACAAATTAATTTCTCTCTTTTAAATGAGAGAAACACACTCAAATATTTTTATCTCTCAAACTCTCTATTTTCTCTCTAATTTGAGATGATAGATTCATTGGGCAGAGGCTCTATTTATAAAGGAGCCTCTGCCCCTCTCTTCCCTTTTAGGTGCTGCACATGAACTATGCAACACATTTTTTTTTCTTTCAATTTGCCTAGAGTTCGGTACCCACTTTTGACTTTACAACAATCTTCAATCTAAGCACCGAAAAAATAACCAGTGGGGTTCAAATTGAAGAATTAACTGTGGATGAAAATGCTTGTCCCTCAAATCCAAAAGATGACATTGATGGCTCGCCTACAGGCACCAGGGAGCCATGAGAGCCATTTTGTGGAACTGTCAAGGGCTTGGGCAACCCTTGAGAGTTCGAGCTCTCCGTGAGCTCATTAGAAATTTCAGCCCAACTGTGGTGTTCTTATCTAAAACCAAGCAGTCCAGGGGTTATCTAGAAGGTTTAAGACGAAAAATGGGGTTTGATTATTGTTGTTATGTCAATCCAATCGGTCTGGCTAGAGTTCTTGCATTATGGTTGAAAAATTCAATCCAAATAAAGATTTTGGCTATTTCCTCCTCCTATATTCACACACAATGTTATCGAGAGGACTATGATAAAGAATGGGCGTGTAGCTTTATTTATGGTAGTCCCTATAGGAGGGACAAGGAAGCCTGTTTGCATGAGCTAACGAAGCTGAATCCAGGGGGAACTAAGGCGTGGGTTTGTGGAGGTGACTTCGATCTTATTAGGCTTGGCTGGGAGAAATAAGGGGGAATTCAGGCGGAGGGCAATCAACTTCATCTATTTGATGATTGGATTAACTCATAAAAATTAATTGATTTGGAAGCCAAAGGCCCAATTTACACTTGGTATAACAGGAGGGAGAATCAGCAGTATATAGCACAAAGGCTTGATCGGATGTTGTGTAATGCGGAATGGAGGCTAACATTTGGAGAAGCTCAAGTATTTCATGAGAGCCTCATTGGATCTAATCATAGGCCGATGGTATTAGACTTGGATGTTCCTAAGAGAAGACTTCACAGAAGATTTAAATTTGAGTATAAATGGGCTGAGAAGCTGGAATGGGTTGATATAGTCAAATCATCTTGGGGGAATACTAGTGAAGGGAATTCTCTTTAAGATATTAAGCATAAACTCGGTTGATGTTCAGCTGGGTTACAAATATGGCACATACGAGAAGTGGGTAACTCGAGGAAGCAGATAGAAAAGCTGAAATAAGAATTAGAGGACTTGAGGCATCTACCATACTCAGGAGAAACAAAAGAGGAGGAGGCAAAGCTGATTCAAGAATTGGATGGGCTATGGAAGAAGAAAATTTTTGGCTTCAACGGTCTAGAATCAAATGGTTACAGGAGGGAGACCATAATACTAGGGTTTTCCATGCGTCAGTAGTACAGAGAAGCCAGAGAAACATAATTTTGTGTATCAAGGATCAAACTAGGAGATGGGTGGAAGGAGAATATGAAATAAAAAATGTCATAAAAGAATTCCTTAGGCAATTATATTGCTCACCAGTACCAACGAATATACAACCTGTTTTGGACACAGTAAGAACAGTAACAAAGGAAATTAATACAAATCTCACAACCACAGTGACAGCTGAGGAGATAAAATCTATAGCTTTTAGCCTAGGATCTCTCAAAGCCCCAAGATCATATTGTTTTCCTGGGATTTTCTTCCAAAAAGCGTGGAGTGAAATTGGTGCTGAAATTTGTACTGCAGTGAAGGGGTTCTTTGAGAATGGAGTTATGCCAAAAGGGTTAAATAAGACTCACATTGTGTTGATTCCAAAGGTTCATATGCCAAATCAGGTATCTCAATATCGACCTATAAGCTTATGTAACTTCTTATATAAAATCATCTCTAAATCAATTGTGATGAGGCTGAAACCGTGGCTTAATAATTTAGTACACCCATGTCAAGCTGCATTTTTGCCTGATAGAGTTATTTAGGACAACATACTTATTGCTCATGAAATCACCAATGCATTTAAACACTTTTCCTCTAAGAATAATTTCCTCTGTGCCATCAAACTGGACATTTATAAAGCATATTATTGTGTGTCCTGGGAATTCCTAATTCAAACTCTCTCAAGGATGGGCTTTGCAAATCACTTTGTTAACTTGGTTTGGCAATGCATATCTACTATCACTTACTCTGTTCTAGTAAATGGTGAACCGACCCAAGAATTCAGGCCTACAAGGGGTTTAAGACAAGGAGACCCCTTGTTCCCATACCTTTTCTTGCTGGTCTTTAATAACCTATCTAATATGATATATGAAGCAACTCAGAATGGTATGTTAAATGGATTTAAACTCAACCCACATTGCCCTGTTATTACACATATGATGTTCACAGATGACACCATTCTCTATGGTAAGGCAACAGTGTCTGAAGCACAACAATTCAAAACAATTCTTAGTGAGTATGAGGCTGCATCGGGACAAAAAGTAAATGTCTCAAAATCTTCTATCTTGTTCAGCCGCGAATACTCTAGAGGAAAGGCGGAATTAAGTGATGGAAGTGATGGGTATGGCATCCATGGATAGTCTTGAAAGATACTTGGGAGTTCTAGCACAATGGGGCAAATCTAAATCTCAAACATTTGCCTTTTTGGTTGATAGAATCACCCAGAAAGCTCCTTCATGGAAACAAAAGCTCCTTTCAATGGGAGGTAGAGAAGTGATGATTAAATCAGTACTTATGGCCATACCAATATATATCCTCTCTTGTTTTCGTGCTCTTTCACTACTAGAATCTATCGAATTAGCGACGGATTAATCCGTCGCTAAACTAAAAAATTCCGTCGCTAAATAAAATTTGCGACGGATCAGTGACGGCAATAATCCGTCGCTAAAATGCTCCTCGCAAAAAAAATAACGACGGAATAAATCCGTCGCTAAAATCAGAGACGGATTAGCGACCATAAGTCTGTCGCTAAAAAAATTCCGTCGCTAAATTTAGCGATGTTATTTGCAACGGAAAAATCTGTCGCTAAAATTAGCGACTGAACGTTTCCGTCTCTAACCCGTCGCTAAATCAGAGACTGAATGTCCGTCGCTAAACTGTCGCTAAATTTAGCGACAATTTATTTCCGTCGCTAACACTCGCTAATATAGCGAGTAGTCCAACGGATTATCCGTCGCTAAGTCGTTTCTAATTCGTCGCTAAATATTTTTAACACATTTTATTAATAATTTTTTTTAAATTTAATTTACATAATAATATTTAAATAAAATGGCATTTTATGTAGAAAAAAATGTATTTTAAATGAAAATTTAATAAATAAAATATAAAATCCAATATAATAAATATTATTCACGTTTGTACTATACATGTATGAAAAAAAAATACAAATGTGTAAAAAAATGCTACTGGGGCTAGTCCTGTGGGGTGTCCTGGGGCGGGTCCTGCTGTGATGCTGGAGCAGAAGAAGAGGTGCGAGCTGGAGTGAGATACTCAGAT
>CATKHJ010141852.1:0-24860 GCA_949750685.1 Vernicia montana | reverse complement strand
ACCATGCCAAAAATATAATTAACTAACTTCTTATAATTATATTTCCAGCACAGAACTTTCTATTTTTCACAGTTATGGCAATGAAATTTTCTTTTTAATCACTATGGCATATTTCTCTCATATGCAATTATCACTCTCATTTATTCACATATACACATAACATATCATCATAAGCATTAATTCAATCTCATAATCATGTAATTAATTGCTCATAAGGTTAGGGTATTACACGTTTGAAATGACACGAGCGCAAAAATCTGTCATTTTCACTTCAGAACAACCATATTTTTGAACCTAAAGTTAAGAACTATAAGAGGTAGATGGTTCTAAGTGAAGATTAACCAATTCTAAGTGCTCCAAAGTGTTTATTGTGCTTCAAACTCAAATTTAATTCTTGCTCTATTTTGAACACATTGTGCTTAAGATAAAACTTTTAGTGTTCTCATTTGTAAAAGTTGTTGAGCTTAATTTCCATTCTTTGTATTAGCCTTTTTGTAAGTCTTGAGAGACTTTAAACCTCAAAATCATCTTGTAATCATTTGATTGTAGGGTGAAAACCTAAAAATCTATTGTAAGGATGAAATCTCAGATCAACTAGTGTGTAACAAGCTTTGGGCGTAAACCTAGATATAGTGGAACCCTAAGTCGAGGACTTAAGAGAAGTGGACGTAGGAGAAGAGGTTGCTCCGAATTACTATAAAAATGGACTAAGAATTCTCTATCCTTATCTCTTAAATTTGATTTTATATTGCATTTGTTAGTATATTGCATTTAAGATGTGAATTTGCATTATAATTCCAAATCTCCTATTCAATCCCCCTCCTTCCCCTCCACCCCCCCCCCCCCCCCCCCCTCCAATCTGTAGGAGCTTTTCCATATAGGGTTTCACTGTTCCTCTTTACGCACATGTTGCTTCTGTTACTGGAGAATATTGTAGAATTCTCAAGAATATTGTGGAATGCTTCATTTTGCACATGTGGGAATAAAATACCAGACTATGATAACCTTATGGGCTTAACTACTTTACTTTTAGGCCCAAACATAAATTAAATAATTTATTGGGCTTAAAATCCATTTAGACCTCTAATAAAATTACAGGCCTAGCCCAGTTCAAATGTGGTGCAAACAATTATCCCCCACACACATATTGGATGTAGACCAATAATGTGTGTAATAAGATAGGTGCACCTTACTCATCTTCAAGCTCCCATTCCAAAATCAAATCCATTGTAAATCTTCAGTACTACAAAAATTCTCCTTTTTTTTTTTAGTAGAAACAAGCTAGGTAGAGCCTGAACAAACAAATTAATTGCGTTCAAAGGTGACACCTAAAACATCACCAAGCAGCAACAAAGATTTCCCCTCAGGCTGTTGATAAAAGAATTCAGTCCCCATTCCTTTGTTAAAGGCTCGTCCTACTAACCAATGTGAAGATTGGTTAGCAGGACAAGCCTTTAACGGAGGAATGGGGACTGAAAAAATCTCCTTTTAGTTCTCAAAAATCCCAATTCCTCTCTAAACTACTAGATCCCATAACCAAATACACAAGGATCCAAGGGAGCCATTTCTTTTCCCAAATTCTTTCAAAGATTCATACCGAAAAATGAAAATGAAAATTAAAAATTCAAATTCAAATAAAAAATTAAAATTTGTTCATCACTGAAAACCATGAATACCCATCCACCATCACTTCCACTCTCCATACCACACAAGCACACAGGTCTGAATTGGACACCTCAAGTCTCCACCAGCGCTTGGCAAGTGAGCTTCATTCGACCATCGTGTGCAAGCTCTCAGTTCTATATTGCTACTCCATAGTGAGCCACCTCCAACCAACACTCGATAGTAGCCATTAGCCATCCCTTCACGCGATTCATCACCATTATCGATTGCCATCACCACCACTTTTGATTTCTAAGTGAGCTTCAATTCTCGATTTTCATTTTTTTTATTTCGATTTTTTTGCTTCTTTCTTTGCTTTTTTTGTTTTTGTTTTCGTTTTTCTTTTTTGATTTCTTCTTTTATTTTATTTTTTTAAATTTTCTTTTTGATTTTCTTTTTCCATAACTAATGTCATGAAAAAAATATTGAGATTTCAACAAAAACATGAAATTAATTTAAGAACTCGAATTTAATTTTGAAATATTGGGATATTGTAACTAGAAAATCAAAATGATCAAGAGACCAAATTTTGATTTCGCTTTTCTTTTAGTTTTGGGAATTGGAGAAATGGGATAAAAATGGATTAAAAACAAAGAATTTGCAAAGGAATATACTCTCTTATGTGATTTTGGCCTAAGGAACCGAGATACCCTTGAGGAACCTAAAGGAACAAAGAAATACTTTAAATGGAACTTTGGCCAATTTCTTATGAAAAAATAAGAATGAAAATTACAAGAGCAATTCTTTATGGTTTTGGGGCTATTTGGGTTTTGGTTCCTCAATGAATTCTATCTGTTGGGTCTGAATGAATTACTATAATGAGAGAACCATTGAGGAATAAGTATCTTTACTTGGAAATTTTTGGGTTTCTGAGAAATTTTTGAATTTTTTGAAGTTATAGTCTTGAATAACCCAAATGGAAATTCGACCTAAGTATTAAACTAAAAAGGGTTGAGGTAATTTTGGCAATGGATAAATTTTAACTAAATAAAGTATGCCAAAATTAGTTTACCTATACACTTCTGAACTTTTTCTTGTTGAATTTCTACTTTATATATTATGGAATCTCCTTCTTCTCTAGCACCTGCAAACTGATATTCTTATACTCTTGCATCACTAAAATTGATCCTACAGCTGAGACTTCCTCCAACTTCTCTTTTCCTTTTTACCAAGTGAACGAGGTACTGTATGAGTCATTCTCTTTCACTAGTGTTGATGGAACTTATATATGCATAGGTGATCTTGCTAAAATAGGAGCAAAAAACTATTAAAGCAACCTAGGGCCTACTTTTATGTAATACCCCTAATTGTTGATGCTTGTAATAATTTTAAGATTTAATTCTTCAATAATATAGATGGTATTATTATTTCAAGTATTTATTGTGATTGTTAAAATTAAAAAGTTTTATTTAAGAAGTCACCTTCGAAATTGAGACGAAGGTATGTAAATGGTAAGAATTAATATAATATCCTAGACCTTAAAGAATTCAATTTGCACAAGTATGAATTAAATTGAATGCCATTATGTTTAGAAAGTTGAACTTAATGTTATTGCATATGAAATTAAATGTTGAATTTATGATTAAATTCCATAAGTATGTGAAAATGATACGTGTGATTAATGAGTAGCATTGAACAAGTGATTGTTAGCCCATGCCATATGGATGGCCAACCATGAAGGAGAAATAAGTGGAATAATATGGACCAAATTGATATTTGTTATGTTAGATATGAGTTAGTAGAAAATGGGTCTTATTTTCCACTAACATCATTTTATATTGCTTGTTATTAGGTTCATTGAATCTAGACATTTTACATCTTCTTATTTTCATTTGTTTTATTTAAATTAAAAAGAAAAGGCAAAGCTTCCAAGGGAAACTACTTACTTTTGACCATTCATTATCCATGATCTAATCAGAGCCATTCCTTTCAATTTTAAGACAAATTGTTTTAGCTATCATATTTTCATTTCTCTCAAAAGCTATCTAAAGACTAAAGCTTTTCTCTCAACTTTTCTTCTTCTTCTTTTCTTCTTTTCTTCAATTGGTCAAGGAAATCACCATCAAAAGGAAGATCCAAAGGTAACAACTTTTAGATCTAAAGTTTCTTCTTCATTTGAATGATGTTTTACTTGTTTGTGACTTGTGAACTTTCTTTTCTTCCTTTCTTTGAGATTTACTTAAATGGATTTCTAAGAAAAGGGTTATCTTTGAGAAAATGCTTTTGGATGATGGTTTTGTAAACAAGATCAAAGTATTTTAAGAGTATTGAAATGATTTTTTAAATGGGTTTCAAGTTTTCTCATTTTGATGATGTGGGTTTCATCAAAGATGGGATCTTTAGATCCTTTGATTTTCTATGTTTTGGTTGGTAAAATGAGTAAAGTTTTGAGTTTATTTGATGATAATGAAGTTGGATTAAATTGGATTTTAAGTGATGAGATTTCCTTCACTAAGTTTGCCCAAAATGTTCTTTCCGGACATTGTCCCACGGGTGAAGCCACCACTGGGGTTCCACCCATGTGACAAGCTTTTTCAATTCTGGACACTTTTTCCCTTGTCCCACGGGTGAAGCCACTACTGGGGTTCTACCCGTGTGACAAGCTTTTTCAATTCTGGACACTTTTTCCCTTGTCCTACGAGTGAAGCCACGACTGGGGTTCCACCCGTGTGACAAGCATTTTAGTAATTTTGGACATTTTCCATTGTCCCACGGGTGACCCCACCACTAGGATTTCACCCTGTGACAAACATAAATGAGTTTTTATTCCTTCAATTGGAATGATGATTGATGCATGTTTTCAACCAAAATGAAACATAATTGAGAAAGGAATTGGACATTGGTCCAAGACCTATTAGACCCAATAATATCATACCATTCAACTTGGTATTTTATCATATCTATAGAATAAACTTTGGGTTAGGTTTCACAATACATAAACATATGGAATCATATGAAGAATAGATATCAATTTGGTTTGATGGCTATAGATACATATTTATATATAAATCAAGCAGAGGCTTCCTTACAAGCATGCTTCATATAATTAACCAATAATCCTCCTTACAGGCATGCTTTGATTCTGATGAGCAGAGGCTTCCTTACAAGCATACTCTAAACAGTGGTCCCCTTGTGGACATACTACATGAAGTAGATCAGACTCCATGACTAGGATTGATACCCTTCCTAGCTAGGGTTCAGATATTATACCTTATCCGTAGGTACAATGTACATAAAGTCTGATGTTTGCCCCACATCAATTTGGGGGATTTCTATCATAAGGTTTATATACATATATCATAAGGAATAACCAAATGGCTAGGTTTCATTCATATAGTTTAATCATAATAGAGATATCATTCATGGTAGCTCATAATCATTTGGTTTTCATATGGTAATTAAACAACAAGTATAAACATAGGCTTATAGGATTTTTCATAGAATTTAGGTATAAGCATAATAGTATATTAAATAGTCATCTTAGCCAAAAAGAATGCTATAACTCTCTATAGATAGTCCATAATCACATCAATTCATCATAACCATCATGGTCCTTATGATTTCTTCTAGATTGAGCTATTAACACATAAACACATACACAAAATGGAAATAGATCAATTAATACCCTTAGAATCACTATACACATGCTAGACTCATAATTTCTAATCACATTCCTTCCCCAAGCATGAATTATAACAAGGAGGAAGAAGAATAATAAAAGAAAACCAAAACTCTAACTCACCTCTTGAACAAATGCTTCAAGAAATGGAAGAAGGAATGAACAATGCAACCCTAGATCATTTAGTTGAAGCAGTTAATGAAGTCTCTTGGCATTAAATGTGAGTGGGTGAGTGTTCTTTGAGAGAAAATGTGTTTAGAAACTATGATGGCTCATGAAAATGAAGTTTGGGGCATTAATTTTCTTTTTTAAAGCCGTTTCCTAAATTCTGATCCCGATGAGAGTCACGATCGCGACATGCCCATCACGGTCGCAATTCTCTTATTGCAGTCACAACTTGAACCTAGCGGTCGCTACACATTACTGTTCATTCTGGTGGCAATTTCAGGCAGAGAGGTTCATTGTTTGAGTTGCAGTCGCAATATTGGATGCAAAACCTAAGTCACGGTCGCGACACCAAATTGCGGGCGCGATTCTTATCCTACAGCTCCACTTAGCAATTTAACTTCCATTTCATAAGGAATTCAATTCACAATCATCCATACACATGATATACATCTTAAATCATTCATATATTCAATGAAAAGTCCATACATGAATATTCGGGATATTACAGTTTTGGTTTAGGCAACCAAACCTTTTTTCTTTTTCCAGTGGAATTTGACTCTTCTACCTAATAAGCTTTGGTTTGTCATCTTACTAATAGAACTTTTCCTTGAAGTATTATCCTCTTTTCTTCATCCTCATGCAACCTAGCGTCAGCGTTAGCTGCCCTTTTTTTTTATCTCAAGCCTCTACCTTTTCTGACACTTGTTCAACTCTTTCAGCCTGCTTCTATCATTGTAGCCTTCTTTTTGTGTTTTAGTAAGGATCGACCTACTGGATTTCTTAGGGCCGAGCCTATAAAAAATACTTCTCTTTTGAGGAACATGCCTTTCCTATCTCTCAGTATGCTGAGGTTTAGGCTATAAATTGTTGGGTCCCCTTGCCCATGCTGCCTTTCTGGGTTGAGTTTCCCCTCTAGTAAGAGCCTTTTATCATTGCCCTAGTTGCTCTCTCTTTTCTTCCTTAGGCTAATCATGTTGTACCCTCGGCTATAGGCCATGTCATGCCTTTGTTCTTTCCACCTTACAGGTTCTGCTCGAGCAGTCAGACTTGGAAAGGCCTTTTCTTTCTCAGGCTCCTTCCTTTTTGGGACCACCTAGAGTTTTGACTTGCAAAATGGGAAGACCAAGCAAGTCTCATATTTCCTAATTTCTAGCTGAGGGTCTCCTTTTCTTTCTATTGGCCGATCCTTATGTGGCTTGACCCTTATGATAGGCTTTTTACTTTCAGCCTTTAATTTGAGGTCCAATCTCTCCTTTGGCCGAACTATGGGGTTCGACTTCAGCTCCTCAAACCCTAGGATCTTTATGCCGGTAGTGTTGATCTCGGCAGCATTGGTTGATCCTTTAGGGAATGGATTACTCTCCACTAATGGGGCTTTTCCTTTGCTTGAGAAAGCTAATCTTTCCTCTTGGATTGCCTTCTGAATCATGTTCCTGAAGACAATATAGTTGTTGGTGCTATGCTTGAAATAATTATGCCACTTACAACAGTCTTTTTTGGATTTTCCTCTACTGGTGGAATAATATGCCTGGCCAATAGAGTAATTTGATTGTCCTTGAGTAGATAGTCAAAGATCTCGTCAGCCTTATTGAAGTCAAAAGATTACTTCTTGGCAATTTTATAGGATTCTACTGGTTTCTTCTTGAATGTCGAAGGTTTGTTCAAGGTTGAGCACTTGTAGGAATTGCCTACTCTAAGCTAGACCAAACAAATGTCCTCATCCAAATATGATTCATCTTCTTTTTGAACAGTTGACACTTGTTCCTTTCCTTTTAATAGTCGCTCATAACCATTCATTTAGTCTAACAAATCATAGAAATTTCTGAACCTATGGCCCTCAAAATATTTTCAGATTGCAATATTCATGCCACTGAATGCGAGTCTTACTAACTCTTGCTTTGAGATGTTGACATTGTAGTACGCCTTTATTTTTCTGAACCAAGCCACATACTTCTCAGCTGATTCTCCTGGCATTTGACTGGCCCTTGCTAGATGGTCCAAAGTGATAGTAACAACAGTTCGATAGAACTTTGTGTGAAACTTTTCCTCCATCTGAGCCCAGGTGGTGATGGAATCTGCCCTAAGATTTGTGTACCAAGAAAAGGCAGTTTTGGTTAGAGAATTACCGAATAGTTAAAGTTTAAGGAAATCTTTGACTGATGCTTCCCCACATTGAGTAGTAAATCTGGAGATATGTTCCACAGTGCTGGAATTGTCTTCTCCAGAAAATAGAATGAACTCGGGGATCTTGTACCCCTTAGGGAATGGATACACTCGGTCTATCCAATTTGGATATAGCTTCCTATAAATTGGCCAAGCATTATCTCCTAAATCCACTCCTATTCTCTTTAATATCAAATCATTATTGATTGGTTGATTGTACCCATAATAATCCCGATTCCTTTCTAGTTTAGCTTTGTTGTTAACCTTTAGATTGTCATATTGTTGGTTCAGCTGTCTGTCATTTATTTGACGATACTCAAGCTCTTGCCCCTTCCTGTCATCATACCTATAATCATTATCATAGTGTAGGGGGTTATTACCTTAACGAGCTAGGCCTGCTAACCCATGCTCTTTGTGCTCCTCATAGCCTTCTCGATATTGTATTGATATGTGATGTATTGATTGATTAATATGTGACTAAGTATAGAACTAGAATATGAAAATTAGAATCTATAATGGTTCTATAGATAAGTTAGGAAATGATGATCGAAATTGTGATTAATTGGAATGGTTCTTGTAGAACCTAAAGATCAGGTGCAAGAAGAACCGGGTGATCATCATTTCTGCTTATGTTGATTAGGAGCAAAGGAGTTTAAGGTGAGTACATAATATTCAATATGTTATGGGCATCATCCTATTGTATGACCATACATTCATTAAACCCATTTGATTACTTAATTGAACTTATGTTCCATTGATATTTAATCATGAACTCATATGTATTAAAACATTCACTTGAGACCTTTGGTCTACCTTGCTTTGTTATAAAGATAGCACATTGAAATCTTACTTCTTGATGAGTATTATAGTTCGTTTGATTATCCCTAATGCTATCTATTGTTGAAATGTTATAAAGTATGTAAAGCAAAAATCCCCATCTGATGTGGGGTATACATCAGTCATGTGCACATGGTAAAGAAGGCCCAACGGATAGGGATAGTGTATCTGCCTTAGCAAGGAAGGGTGGTCCTAGTCGGGAAACCTGATCAGATTTTCGCTTGACTTATTATGAGTGTGCAAAGCATTAGCCTACACTCAATCTAAATGTGAATGAGAACGTACCATTCTCGAATTTTTTATTTCTGCTAAAATAAAGAGAATTGTATTCAATTGCATTACTATGAATCCCAAACATTGATATCATAAATGAACCCCATCGTAATAGTTTCAAATGCCTAATTGTTCATATCGCCTAAAGGCATTAAAGCTACATTGATTCTTATATTCTATAATTTCATTTAACCGACATAACATATTGATATTATGTATTCACTGAGATTTATATCTCACCCCTTAGTGGTTTATTTTTTTCAGGTGTTATAGAAGTTCTGACAAGGTAAAACTCAAGCTTCATCATCTCGCTTGGGGATTACTCTGTCTATTCTCATTTTGTTATTTTGTTATATCACAATAAGTATGTGTCTCTAAGAGACAAATCTAGAGTTCCATGGTCATTGTGGTATTAAACAGTTTAGATTGTTAATTTCTGTAATTCCCTTTTTAGACTGTAATATTTGATATATTCTCTCAGTCATGGTATTATGAAGCGTATTGTAATTAATGGCATACATTTCATGTATGAATGATATGGAATGGATATAATAATGTGTATCAGGTTCTGATCTAGGAATAGTTATATGCATGATTGGGTATAGAATAGTATTGGGTTCTACGAGTTTTCAGTGGCCTTACGCCTACCCATGCCCTAGGACAGTCACAGCTCGAAAGCCGGGTCGTGACAATTAAGTTCGATTACGAGGATGAGCCTCACTGACGAAGATGGAACCTCGATAAGTTAATACGGACGTAGACAAGTAAATGGATTGTCGAAGATGAACTCAATTTAAAAGAAACGAAAGGCTTTGACGACAAGGACGAGGAAAAGTTCGATATAGAAGTATCGAAGCGAACTGACAAGCTTGGTACAGATGAAGCGAGCGAGGAGCTCGATACACAAAAGATGAGTTAAAGACTCGATATCGAGATCAAAGGATACCTAGCGAACTGAGTGGCACGTTGTCGAGTTGCATGAGATTGCATGGCTTAGGTTATAAGTTACCTACCTATGAACAATAATGCGTGAGGTGTATGCTTGAGAAAGCTACATAACAGGAACAATATTGCAAAACTTGTGTGGCTAGGAATAAAAGCTATCAACCACTGATCTGTTGTCAGCTATCACAATTAATGCTCTATTCCTTTTTCTCTCTATATAAGATGTCTTGTGCTACCAACCATTGGGATAATTTATTTCTCACATCTTATTTATTTCACTTCTTTATAGAAATCATAAGTTCTCTAGAGAGATTCTGGATCTAAGAGATTTCCTTCTTCTATCTTTCTTTAGAAGAGTTAGATAAATCAAGAGGTTGATTGTGTAAGCCAGCTAAGCCTAGATTGATAAGCATCGTAACAGTAGAGGTGATATGAGTATAAAAGGATTGATTTTTAAGTAAGTTATGAAATGTGTGAATGCAAGGAAAAACCATCATGAAATGTAATGTTTAAATCTTTCTTTTGATTTAATTATCCTGAATGATCAAACTATATTATAATTATTATTATTATTATTATTATTATTATCATTATCATTGTTATCTTCACTGTCTATTGAGATCCAAAGTTGGATAGCCTCATTATTTCATTGTTAATAGTTGACAAACCATTTTATAATTTCTTAACTGATTATTATTTCAAAATTGTTATTGATGAGGCCATTGGGTCAACCGATTGATTTCTATAATCCTTATCGAACTATTACTGAGCCACTAACCACATATTTGACAAAATACCGTTGCTAATGGAGAAAAAACCATTAGACCATGTACACCGGTGACTCGACTGATAGAGTTTAAATTGTCAGTGTCCTACCTAAGGAAGACCTTATACCCTAGGCGTATGCTTGGCCAAGTATACGTAACTGTTATAAAGGGAGAAGTTACTACCATTATTGTTTAACACCGCTTTAGTGTACTATTGACTGTTTTGTTCTATCGAAGCATACTGAACCCTTGGTGCCTATTCATTCTTGGCACATACTGTATTATTTATCGCTTCCTATAGCTATATTATTTATTTATGTTATGTAACTACAATTCATCCAAGGACCCCAATAGTTCATGTATTTCTTAATTTACTAAGTTGACAACTCACCTTCTCGTCTATGGATTTTAGGTAGTTAAGCTGAAGAGATTAGAGACCGAGAAAATAGAACTTCGTGAATTCTTCTTCCTTGAAGCTGCCATTAATGTATAGTTTTATTTAAGTCTTGTATTGTAAATATTAATAACTGTTAAGAATCCTAGAGAAGGATGATTAGGAAGCTTTAATTACATAGTTTCTATACTTTTCTAATATACACTTAAAAACCACAGACGAGTACTAGGTGAGTCGTCAACTCAGTGAATTATGAAACACATTAATACTTAGGGGTTCATGAAAGAGCAGTGAATCTATATACACATATACATATATATCAATTCAGTGGGTGTCAAGAATAATACATATGTGCTGAAGATAAACAGGCACCAATGGTACATTCGTCATAACAGAACAATACATATAGTAGGATAACTCATGGGTGGGACAACACCACAAATCCCATAGTCTCAGTAATAGTATGAGACTCATAAGTCTCAAAAATAGTTGTAGAACATAGTCTAAGTAACAGTGGGAGAACTCATGGGTAGGACGTCTCCACAAACCCCATAAGCCTCAAAAACAATAGGAGTACTTAGTAGTCTGACATTTATTATAGACTTTGTCAGTCGAGTCACCGGTGCACACGGTTTAATAGATTTTCCACTATTAGTAAAGGTGTTATGTCATGCGTGGTCAAAGCTAAGTATTGGCTCGATAGGATCATAATCATAAACAATAGGTTAGCCCAATGGCCTCGTCGGTCATCAAAATAGTTTATCATTTACAGATGGCTTTCAACATTTAAGCATTTAAACAATATGCTATTCATTCTTCAGTCTCAAAAGACAAAAATATCAGCAATAACAATATATCACTTCGGTCATTTAGAATAACAAAGGAATGAAATTCAACAGAAGCAACATATGGTGGTTTTACCATGCATTCATGCATTTCATAACTCACCTCCAAGCTAATCTCCATCCTTAAGCTTAGATCACATATCATATTTCTCTTTTCTTGCGATTCTAAAATCAATCCTTAGCTTACCAGACTCATTTATCTATATTAGTACTACATCATACTCTTCTAAAGAAAGCTAGAAGGACAATCTACCACTGGATCTTTGGGTCACTTTTGAGATATGATGGTTTTTTTTAAGAAAGAAAATAAATCTAGCTGGGACTTAGAGATCTTAAAAGAAAATGCAGAACTTAAGTTATGAGAAGAAAGATGAAAATTTATATTCTATAGCACTTATATTTATAGAGAGAAGAAATGAACAAAATAATTTTAGTGACTGGAAAACTATTCATTGGGTAGATAGTTTTCAATTTAAGCCATACCTTTTTCTGTAAAACTGTCAGTGGTAGGTGACTTGCATTCCTAACCATACATTTACTGCCACAACTATTCATAGGTACTATTCATAAAATATCTTATAACCTAAGCCATGCAAACACTCATACACTCACAATGCTAACATACATTTCCTATCAATAACTTAAACTTAAACTCAAACTTATCCATGCACTGGACAATTATATACAATAAACCTATCAATTCGCTTCACATAATAATGATGAGCCTCTTAATTTGCTTCGTAAATAGGCAAGTTTCCATAGCCTTTTACAAAGCTTTTCATTTTGTCTCACTTTTATACCGATCTCCTCAGCTCACTTTATTTGTGTTAAGCTCACTTACTCGCTTCATTTATACTGAATTTGTCTATTTGCCTCACTATTCTTCTTCGGTTCATTTCTCCTATTCGAGCTCATCTACCTCATCAACTCTATCACCTACATATCGAGGCTTCCTCCTCGTCAGCAAAGTTCATCCTCGTAATTGAACCTCACTCTTATTATTGAAGCTTCTCCTTTGCCTTGCAATCCTTCACCTCATAACCCTTTGCTTCATAACACTTTACCTCATTTTCACCGTCCTCGTCGTCAAGACTCATCCTTACTAGTGAAACTCCTCTTCGTCACCAAACTTTATCCTCCGTGTCAGACACTCACTTAAACAGAGAGTTTATTATTCTCATTTTCTTTTCCTTAAAACTTCCATAAAGGTCAAACAAAAGATCTCTAACCATCCCTTCATTCTCGACCTCGTCAGCAACAATCCTTACACTTCAACTTGTAAACTTCAATCACTTACCAAGTACTTGCAATACTTGTAACGGGCATCTCCAATGCGTAATGGACATTACTTTACAATCTGTCTGAAATTCTTAAAATTACAATTACTTGTAAGACCATGATCATCATCTCCTAAAAGAAAAGTCTTAAAATTTCCTTAAGAGTCTTCACAATCAACAAAACCTGGGGTGTTACAGAATATAGTGGAACCCTAAGTTGAAGACTTAGGAGAAGAGTTTGCTCCGAACTACTATAAAAAACGGGGTAAGAATTCTCTATTCCTTTCTCTTTTTATCTCTTTTGAATTGCATTTGATAGTATATTGCATTTAGGGTAAAATTTGCATTAAAATTTTCAATCTCTTATTCACCACTCCTCTAGGAGCTTGGCCATATAGGGCTTAGCAAGTAGAATCCTACTAATTATAATGACTAATTAATAATTCCTAACACAAACTCTAAAAGAAATTTAATTTATTTATATATAAAGCCCTAATAAATTTTCCAATTATAAAAAATCTTATTTTATTTATATTGGAAAGCTTGTAGATTTTATAGTTTATTGTATCAAAAAGATAAAAGATGACTTATTAATTAAACTTTTGATGCATTTAAAAGTTTTGCAAAAAGAGTTCAAAATGAAAAAGGTTATTTCATCTCAAAAATTAGAAGTGACCATGGAAAATAATTTGAAAATGAATTTTTTTAAAAAACTTTTGTATTGAGCATTGTATTTCTCATAATTTTTCAGCCCCTAGAAAACCACAACAAAATGGTGTTGTAGAGAGGAAAAATATAACAGTAGTGGAGATGGCTAGAACTATGCTCAATGAGTATGGTCTTCCTTCATACTTTTTGGTGGAAGCCGTCAATACTTTTTGTTATATTGCAAACCGTGTTTTCAAAAGGCCAATTTTAAACAAAACCTCTTATGAGTTATGGAATGGAAGAGAGCCCAAAATTTCATATCTTAGAGTATTTGATTGCAAGTGCTATATATTGCACACCAAGGATAACCTTGGAAAATTTGCATTCAAAATGGATGAAGGTATTTTTCTTGGCTATTCTACCACTAGCAAAGCTTATAGAGTCTTTAATAAGAAATCATTAGTAGTTGAGGAGTCTATGAATATGGTATTTAATGAATCTAGTAAGCTTGAATGGGAAAGGTAGTGTCCTTGATGATCTTATAGGTGAATTTGAAAAGCTTAAAGTTAATGACAACTCAAGGAAAGAGAAGGTGAATGAGGAGAATCAACAAGATGTTGAAGCTCAACCTCAACAACAAGAGGATCACACTCAAGTACTTCCAAAAGAATGGAGCTACCCCAAGGATCATCCAAAGGAACTCACCAAGGTTGCAATGAACAGTAAACAGACACAAAAATTGTGCAGATAATTTTAAATCAACTTACCAAACAAATCTACATAAATTTCAAACCCAATTCAATGACATTAAACAGAGAGGCAAAAAAAATAAAAGTTGAGAAACCTGACATCAACATTCCTCCCCATATAAATATGAATAGTCGTCACTCCAACAAAGCCAATAATAAAAAAAATGGCTAAAACCTATTTAAAAAATCTAGAAATAAAATATAAAAAAACAAAACAGATGATAACAAAAAAAAAACTAAAAATAGAACATAAAGCATACCAAAAATTTTCCTTTACCCTATGTTTGGATTGAGATAAAATAAATGACAAAATAAAATATGAGTGAAAAATAATGAGGAATTCCAACTTTCTTCTATTTGGGAATGGAGGGAAAATAAATGGAGAAAATAAAATAAAACTTATTTTTCTCCCTTTATTTTTCCCCAATATAAAGAGAAAAAGTGAAGTTTAAGGGGAAAATTTTACTCTTCAGTGCACAATTATAATTTTGCCCTTTTTTATCATTTGCTCTGTGTACTCTCAAAAATTGTTCTCTTCCTCTTTCAAAAAAAAAAAATCATTCTCTTCCAGGCCAAAAAAATATTCGTTCTACTTTTGGTAGTAGTGACTTTATAATGTTAGCTTTAGTAAATTTTCAATTTCTCGTTTAATTTCTTTTGTTATTAAATCTAGTTTGGTTCTGCAATGTCTTGCAGGTAAATCAAACCTCATTTTATTTGCACTTCTAGTATTGGGGTTGACATAAAGTGAAAGTTTTAAAGTATAATTTTTATGAAATGAATGGAGTGAATGTATAATCGAATAGATTATTATCTTTAGTTCAATAATAGTGGTTCACTTTATATAATAGTTCAGATATATATTAATTCAACCATAGTAGTTCAGTAATTAATATATTAAAAAAATTTATTAAAACAATTCATGTATCATATAAAATTGATTATTTCTTTTTATATGAAGGATTTTACTTCTATTATTTATTTATTTAATTTTAAAGAATAGTATTATCTCAATTGATTCATTATAATAAGTATTACTTATGTTACTAAATAAATGGTAAAATAGTAATTGTACAAGATTACAATTTTCTTTCCTTCCTTATTTTGTTTTCCAAACAAGGGAAAATAAATTTATTTTCATTCCTCTCCTTTTTATTTTTCTCCAATCCAAACATGAGGGAGGAAAATAAATAAGGAAAAATAAAACTTATTTTCTCTCCTTATTTTCTTTCCTCCCTATAAAAATTTCCCAAAATAGTGTTCAAGTTAAGCTGAATAATTGTTTTCAAGTTGATTGTAAGTTGTTTTGACAAAATTATGTATACATTTGCTCATCGCTACATTTTTTGTCTGTATTGTTTTAGCTATCTACCTCGATAGTATAATTACAAATGCAAATGGTGTGAGAAAATCTATAATTTATTTCTTAAAACTTGGGTATTGGACGGGGAAAGGTGGAAATAAGGTGAGAACAAATAGAATTAGAACTCAAATTGACCCTAATCAATAAAAACAAACATGCAACAAAAAATAAATCAAATATTAAAAAAAATTAAAACAGCAAAGCATATAAAATTAGATCGAGAATCATACAATCAGAATTTTAAAAAAAATGAAAAGGAAAAAATAAATGAATAGTATATTCAATCCAATAAAAAAAATTTAAAAAAGCGAAGCATATAAAGTCAGATCGAGAATCCTACAATCAGAATTTAAAAAAACAAATGAATAGCGAACCTGTAGATCCATGTAGATGAAGAAAAAAAATTTCATAAATCATGACTTAAATTAGCCCTCATTAACAAAAAAGAAACATGCAAATGGCGTAAAAATTGTCTACAGAGAAGAAGACAAAGTAATTCCACTATATTTCTGTTTAGCGAAGAAGAAAAGGGCCAACAGAGGCAAATCAGAAGTAAAGAGCCGCCTCATTTCTCCATGAAAGAAGAAAAGCAGAGAGTGGCGGCTCTTGACTACGCATAGGAAAACAACAAGAGATTAGGGTTTGAGAGAGAGGCTGCCTTTTTTTAGAGAGAAGAACAGTAAAAGGATTAGGGCTTGTGGGTAGGGCATATGTCACATCTCACTTTTGGGATATGACAGTCCTATGGTATGGGTAGACCTAAAGCCATCGAAAACTCATATAACCCAAACCTGCTATAAATCCAGTATGGTATCATGCAATCTAAACCATAACTATCATTTCAACATTGCCCAATATCAGAATCTGAATTATATTAACCATCACATACTACAATTCCTATACACATAATTCATAATGATTAACAATAATATTTATTAATTAACTTGTATATATTTCTTATCATTACATTATAATTTATTCTCATAGACCTTCCATCCTCATTATAACTATTAAGGATCAATCTTCTCACATAAACCATCACCATTGATGTACAAGGGAAAGCCCAATAATGTCTTATTAATATATAAACATATAACATTTATACAATTATATATCTTAACGACTACAAAGCATCTAATCAATACATGTATTCATACACGTATTAGCAAAAATGATGAATATCTTAAAAATAAACCTCTATTCTAACTTTACTAGATACTTATAGGAAAACAATACTTGGGCATCATTTGGCTATCTTTCAACTTCCTGTAAAAAAAAATTGAAAAAAGGGGTGAGTTTATAACTCAATGAGTAAAAACTATACTACCATAGATTGCGTGGCTTGGTGTTCAATGTTCGCTTACAATGAAGGCACTTGGCTGACTTATATATACATATTAATTTAATATGGGTAAAGTTCGATAGTGGATGACATATAATACTTTGAAAATTTAAAATCAACTTGATTCTTGAAAGTACTTATAATCATAATCTAAATAGTATATAACATATATTTTCTTGAAAACAAATATTAAGTAACAAATAATTTGCAGTACTCTTGAAAATTAAACCCGTATAACAAATAACTTATTTTACTTTGAAAATCTTTATTCAGAACTAACTTGTAATATGATTTAAAAACAAGTTCAAATAACTAATGATACCTTTCAAATATGATTTTATGTAATTGATTATACGTTTTAAAATTTCTTTCAAATAGCAAATATTTCATTCTATCTTTGAAATCTTTTTACAATAGATAAGAGCGAATTTTATCCTTGATTGCTCATCAACATTGCAATAATGACAGCTTTTCTTGCGGAGCATTAGCCACACATCTTATACTATCTTTTTAAAACTTCATTCAAATAGCACTATACTTATAGGTAATTTAGTTAAAACATACATTTAGCAGAAATCTGTATACACTAGATGAGAGAAAAATTCATTATCGCTACCTATCAATACTACACTAGTGGCAGGGCTCTTCTTGCGGAGCAATACCACAATGTAAGGTTAGCTAGACCTTACGACTAGGGCATTCAAATCTCTCCTAGCATGAGTCGATACATTGTGCACAAAGTCTGGTGTTCCCCACACTAGAAAAAAGGGATCCCTGCTTGAAAACTCGAAATTCAAATGAAAATAATCCATATAACACTAAATTAGCATATAAATTCCCATACAGGGGAATGCAATAAGATCATGTGAAATACTTTAGTAGCTTTATCAATAATGAATTTATTAAACACATAAGAAATCAGAATGAATTCATTAATGATAATTTTTTATAAATACTTTTAGAACTTATATAATCATAATGAACACATATAAATTTTGATAAACACATGGAAGGAACTTTCAAGGACTTATCATTTAAAATTTCAATCGAATAGATATTTATAATATTTAAATAAAAATATTGGAATGATTTATTTAATCAGGTAAAGTAATTATAAATTTTGGACATACGAGAATTTTCATGTAGGATGGTTTAACAATGAATACAGTTTTTGATTTCAAATTCGCAATAAATAATATGATAATAATGACTCACCTTCGATAAAACGCACTCCAACTCTCAGCTTCCTCTTTCTTTTAGCAAACAAAACGGGTGGTCGCACTCACCCTGAGTTTCATTTTCTTAACTCACCTCTAGATACTACAAATATTAAAAATATACAAATAATTTAATCAACTATTTAATTCATTAATTACCTGAATCCTTCTTATAATCTTAATCCTTGTAAATTAAAATTTCATATATTATATTTAAAATTAATTCAACTTATCTATAATTATTAATTCACACAATTAGACTTAATTTCAATTAACTGTAATTCCATTAATTCGATTTTCTTTTTCTCCTATGATGGCCAAATATATTATCACTTAAACCCTAATTAAATTTTTTCAATCAAATATTCTATTCTTTAATTCAAGTACTGATCTCTCTAGCTAAAATTATTTTACACTTAATTGAGCCAAGATGTTAAATTAATTTAATTTCCCTAATTTTGACCGAATGTACATAATCAAGAATCCTAATTGTTTTTGCTATTTTAATTCTCGAAATCCCAATTAACTCATTAAATTCTTTAATTAAGCCTATTTATACTCATTTAATTCAAGAAAGCAAACTAATCATATTTTTCCTTAATTTCTTTTTAGTTGGCCGAATAGTACTTAAAAACCCAAGCATATTGACTAATTTTAATTCCCCAATTTTAAATTCAGTCATCAATTCATCAAATGTACTCATTTCTTATCCATTGTATAAGAATTCACATTGTTTATTTTCTTCCTAAAGGAACTATAGCCTTCCTTCCTCTATAGCTCAAAGGATGTCACAACTTATGCACTAAATCACCAACTCATTCATCAATTTACCTAATTACTACTATTCTATACTCATTAAAATCAATAATTTAAATTAATTATATTTCCCCTATAATTTCCTCTTGGTCGAACCAAAGGATCTCTTAAGATTCAACTTGTGTCCACTATTCCATCAATTGTCCATGGATATCTTCAATTAGGTTCATTTTAAACTCATTAAAATCAAGAAATATAATTATAGAAATTTTCCTTGAAATCACATTGTTACTCGAAGCAATAGATCCACCAAGGTTCAACAATTTTCTCCTCTTTCATCAACAATCATATACACATACTCTTAGGACTAGTTGGGAAAAGGAAAATTCAAGCTTACCTTAAAAATCTTCAAGTCCCTGCTTATTATTTCATCTTGGCCGAGAGCTTTGTCCTTGCTCTCCCTCTCTGTCACTCGGTTTTGCTTAAGAAAAGAAATGAAACAAAGAAATGAAATGGTGTATTAGGAAATTCCTAGACTTATATATGCTTATTGCAGTGGAATTCCAAATTGGCATATTTGTATGGTTTAGGTTCGGCTACTTGGTCTTGAACTTGTTTCATTTATTGTTTTATTTCTTTATTTTATATATATATATATATTATTCATTTCATGTTAATGCCGCCCACTTCATCTTAATCCAATTATTTTATTTATTATTATGATTATTTTTTTACAACTTCTTAAGATTTATCATATTGCCACCTTCTTTTGAGTTTTTTTTTTTTCACTCCCTAATTCTTTATTCTTTCCTCAATTAAGCACTTCTCAAATATCAATTAACACCTAATTTTATATTTTATCTATTTCTAATATCTCAATATTACTATAAATTTTTTTTCTATTAAATTTGTCATTAAATATTACCTAATGGTCACACTCGTATATAATTATTTTTCATTTATCTAAATTTTGCCTTATTTCAAGACAAGCCCTACTAAACTAGGATTTCGATTTCCTCAAAATTTAGATTTCAAATTTTTTTTTTCTTGGATGTTACACCTACTTTCCTTTTTTCCTTCTCATTTCCCTTATTTTACTTAGTTCTATGCTATATTTGAATCTCTGGTGGCTTACAGACATTTAGGGGTGTTACAGTGCAGAGGCAGATAGAAAAGGGAAAAAGGAATCAAGAAAAAATGACCAGAAAGGACATATAAATGGCTGCGTTTTGACATGAGTGGAAGAGGCAAGCAAGGGCAAAAAAGTAAAAAGACCCGCGATCAAAAGACAAACGCCCTCTAAAATAAGACATAATTTTCTGTAATACCCCGAATATTCATGTATGAACTTCTATGTGATAATAGGAATGATTTTTAATTGATATATATGTGTATTGATGAGTTAGCTTGATTAGAAGTTTGAGAATGGCAAGATTTTGATGATGGAAGAAGGTTGTGGTGGTAACATTAGAATTATGGCTATAATATGCGGGTTACAGCGGTGACCTTAAGGATTGCGGCGGTGACTTTAATAAAGAAAAGAAGGAATCATTACTGGATGAAATTTACGGTCATAACTTTAAAGGTTATGGCTGCAACCTTATAAATTGTGACCATGAACTTCAAGGTTGCGGGGGTGAACTGAGAGAAAACAGTAGCGAGAACTTGTGATTTTGGCCGTAATTTCAAAAGTTGCGCCCATAACATACAAGTTACGGCTGTAACTTCAAAAGTTGCGCCCATAACCTGCGTTTTGGGCAGAATCAGGATTCAACTGTACATATAAGGATTTTAAAGCCTCAAACTCATTTCCACCCGATATTTTAGACTCTCTAAACATATCTTCTCTCAAATTTCTCTCAATCTAACTTTATTAATGATCAAGGAAGATCATTTATTGCATGATTAAAGATATCTAGGATTGAATAACTCATTTCCTCTTCATTTATTCAAGCATCTAAATCAAGGTAAGTTAGGGTTTTTCATTTCCCTTTCAATTCTTTCAAGTGGGCTTAAGATTATGATTAAGATAAGTTAAGATAGCATTATTAGCATGATTAATTTAGTCAAGTCTATAGATTATTGAATTAATTGCTATTTCTATGGTTGGGTTTATATAGTTCCTCCTAGAGATAGAAGAGATGATGAAGATGGAGGTTATGACCACCACATTTGTTTGCTCTAGGAGTTGATCTCAAGATTATTTTGGATTCTTCATTGTTAAGGTGAGTGATACTTATACTATTATGATTGTGTTTTGAACTATGCGGCATAATTGCCTAATTCTTTCATGAACTACCAAATGATTGTTGATTATCATTAAATATCCTTTTGTGATATCAATTCCATTGTTTCCATGAACTATGAATGAACCAAGACCATAATTATTGTATGACCATGATATGAATCTCTTAAGAACCCATGTATGATTATGACCTATGATCCATGACATCTTATTGTATAATTTCCATGACCATGAACTAAGCAGAAAACCCCAACTCTGATGTGGGGCAAGACATCAGGCATTGTGCACTATGTACTCCGTTGGATAGAGTAAAGTATCTAAGCTTTGGCTAAGAAGGGCTATAGTGTCTTAGCCGTGAGATCTGATCAATCTTGTGTAGAGATGAGGGTATTCTCCGTTAAGAAGAGCCTCTACCTCCCATGTTCATGATTGAATATGTTCTATATCTCAGTTCTCGGTAATGCCTAAGAGCAAAATGCCATTTATCATGGGGAACGTTAAGACTTATGAACCTCTATTCAAGTTATTGCTATTTCTACTAAACATGATATGTACATGATGAATGAAACCCATGAACCATTGCTATTGTATAAACCTCATGAACTAATGTTATTGCATGAACTATGAACTTTTCTTGTGAGCCATCCTTAAAACACCAAACCTCACAAGTATGATAGTATAATCATTACTCACTACTTTCTCATTAGTGATTCCATTTTTCAAGTGAGCTATAATTTATCATCTCGGTTTCCAAGGCGTTCTTCTTCTCCAGTCCTCGAAAACTTAAGTGATTAATATAATGCTCTATTCCTTATATTTATGTTTTGTAAAGATAAAGATTCGAACCTTAGATGCTTCTTGGTAAATGAATGGTATATGTATACATGGTGCATATATAGAACAAGTATTCTTTTGGCCTTAAGGCATTAATTTATGAATGATATAAGATATGACCAATGATGGATGATGTATGAATTAAGTTTGTTATTAATGTATATGGATTAGCATGAATGAAAGATTTAGATCTTGGGAGATTGCATGATATTGTTATAGATGATTGATTGATAAGGTTCCTACGGGTTTTCGGTGGCCTTAAACCTACCCATACCCTAGGATCGTCGTGGCTCGAAAGTCGGATCGTGACAAGGTTGATATCAGAGCATAAGCTATAGTCTATAGTAGACTCTAATAAGTTGTATGAGTGGTATAGAATAAGAATTACCATGAAGCATAGGAAATTCCTCATGTCGATTGAAGTCATCGTTATATGCGTAATTCCGCGTTATCCTTATGAGTTAAGAAATCATATATAAGTTTACATGTTATCCTATAGATGCCACCAAGAAGAGGGTGCCCTCCTCTCCAAAGGGGACCTCAACGCCCCAGAAGGAGAGCGGCATCCTATGCTACATCTATTCATGATGAACCGCCTAGAAATAGGCGAAGGGTACAACATGATGAAGATGATTATGTGCCACCTACTCCAATGGATGCCATTGAACTCTTGAGAGAAGAGATAAGGCAATTGAGGGAGGAAAATCAAGCTTTGAGTAATGCTCAACAAGCTCCGCAACCTCCTCCGCCTCCACCAGTTGTACCAAGGGCACCTAGGGAGGTAAGGGCTCCTCCTCCACTAGTGCCTATACTGGAGAGAGGTGAGAGAAGAATACTTAATGATGGTGGGGTTTCCATCCAAGATTTTAAGAGACTTAAACCTCTAGAGTTTGCTGGAGAAGATGGTGAGGAATCTCAAGAATTTCTTGAGAAGATTGACAAGTTAGTCCGTAGATTGCCCTATTTAGATACCAAGGTGATAGAGTTAGTGGGTCTATAATTAGACAAAGAAGCATGGCAATGGTACTTGAGAGATGTAGAAGAGATGATCTACAGTGAGAATCCTCCTACCTGAACTATGTTCAAGCAATAACTCATGGATCAATTCCTAACTAAAGGGGAACGATAGAATAGAGCCCTACAGTTTGAGCAGTTAAAGCAGAAGCCCGGAATGACAGTGTCGGAGTATGCTAAGGAATAAATGATAATTTTTGAACACTTATTTTTTGAGAAAATGGAAAGGAATAAATGATAATTTTTTTTGGATTAATAAAAAAATTAATAAATAATTTTGTTAATAATTTAATTTGTCATAATTTTTTAATAATTATTTTTAAATAATATTCATTAATTATTCTGGTAATATTCGTTAATTTTAATTATATGTATATTATATTTATTTTTAACATATAAATAATAAATATATGATATTATTTAAAATTTCAGTTTAATTTTAATTCGACTCCAATTAAATATTTAATTCGTAATTATCTGCTTTCACTGATTTTAAAATCAGATCGAATTTGTAAATATTGATTAATATAGATTAAAGCATGGCCATTGTGAGAAACCTAAAAAAATTGTTGGAGTTATACTCTATAAAGTGATGTGATGTAACGTGGTAAAGCAAGTAGTGGTGGGAACAAATGAGTCCAAATATCATCAACTGATGGGAGAATCTCCACTTTTCACTTGTTATATCAATTCTTGCAAATGTCCATTTACCCAAAAGCTACTTTCTTGGATCCCACTTACCCAACCAACCAAATTCAATGTCCTAACTCCTAACCCAAAGCCAATTATGCTATTCACTGCTCTGATTCATTTTCATTCCCAAAGAATCCATCACATACTCTCTCTCGCAAATGTCCATTTACCCAAAAGCTACTTTCTTGGGTCCCACTTATCCAACCAACCAAATTCAATGTCCTAACTCCTAACCCAAAGCCAATTATACTATTTCTGATTCATTTCCATTCCCAAAGAATCCATCAATCACATTCTCTCTCTCTCTCTCTCTCTCTCTCTCCATATATATCATCTACTAAATCCAAACAAAGGGGGACAGAAACAAGGGAGTGGGGTACCTGGTAGAGATAATAAAGAGGACAAGCATAGGCGGAGCAATCTTGATGGACAATGCCTTCTAGTGTATATTTGTAAGAAAAAAAGAGTTGAGAGCATATTTTATTAAAAAATTTATTATGAAAATATTTTTGTTACTTTTTTCCTTATTTTATGTATTTGTGTAAAAGGCCTTTTATTTATTTATTTTTGCATAAAACCAAACATTATTTGGTAGAATTCCAACAAGAGCTTCCTAATATATAGAGATGTGAAGCTTTACTAGCTTAATGCTCCTTTGGAGATATATAACCCTTTTATTCTTTAATCTTTTTTTTTTTTTTTTTTTTTTAAGGCCATTATACATAGTATAGCTGAATACATAGTCCGTGCAATAATTTATTATTTAATGAAAAGTGGTAAGCGAGAGATCTTAGTAGAGCATTGACTCTCACTAAATTTAATTATTAACAATACTTCCATAATCATTTTTTCTCCAGTAGTTGAATATGGAAGCAACCAGGAAACACCAAGCCAGGCTTCTTGAGGACATGCCCCTTTATCACGGTCCACCTACATTACCAAAATAGATAGTCACCAAAATTGATTAATTTTGATTTGCTTCGTTAATAAATAGCAAGCTACCTGTATTTTGTGACCAAATGGTGGAGAAAAATTGCCATTTGGAGTTT
>CATKHJ010141779.1:0-12290 GCA_949750685.1 Vernicia montana | reverse complement strand
AATCATAATCATGCTATCATTAATTAGGTCAATAGACCTTGGACTAATGTCCATATCTATCTCAATTACGATCCACATTGATCATATATATAATCATTAACATGCTAAAGATTGGATTAAAAGCATGTTAGAGAAGTACAACTGGTACGCCTAGAGGATACGCCCGTATCCTCTGCACGTACCCTAAGGTAGCCAGATAGTAGCAATGGTAGGTCCAGCAACACGGGCATACCTCTGCCCGTACCTAAATGCCCACTTACAGAAGCAATGGTATGCCTAGTAATACGGGCATACCCTTGCTCGTATTCTTCCTCAGATTCATAGAATGAATGGTACGTCCAGCAACACGGGCGTACCCTTCATTCTGGACAGGTTTTCCTGTGAAAACCCTCAAAACACCAAGGAAGAACACACCCATATGATTCAAAGCAAAAATCACTTTTTAATGTGCAATATATGCAAAGATAAACTCATCTTATTACTTAAAACTTAGATCAAACAAGAAATCTTTAAATCCCATCATTGATCAAATTCATTTTCACCAAAATGAGAAATTGAAACCCATCTTCTTTAAAGTAAGAAAATCAAATCCCATTTTGAAAATCTAACTTCTTCCACTTCAATATACTCAAATCATGATCACAATCATCATCAAGATGCATTTAATCAAAGACAAGCTCATTTTCTTAAAACCCATTTCATCATCATCAAAGAGAGAAAAAAAATTTCAAATCAACACAATAATCTCCATACAAATTGAAAAAAAAAACTCAAGATTTTAGATCATTACCTTAGGATCTTTCTTTGTAGTGGTGATTTCCCTTTGATCAATCACAACAACAACAAGAAGAGAAGAAATTTTTTTAGAGGAAACTTTTGAGAGAAAAGTTGTTCTTGCTATGAAAATGAATTGAAGAAGGTGATGAATAAAATGATTTTTGTTGTCATCCAAATGGCAAATTCCTCTTTAAGTCCTCCAATTTCAAACCATTTCCAAACAATGTGACACATATTGGCTAGGTTCAATGAAACATGCAAAACATAATTTTCCAATATTCTTACAATTCCATTTTTGGCAAATTAATTACAGAAATGGTCCCTATACTTTTCACTATTCATAAATCATGGCAAAGGCTAATTGTCTCTTGATCACTATGGCATATTATCCATATGCCTATTAATCACATATATTTATTCATATACACATATACTCATTCCTCACGAAATTTAATCACTTTCAATAACTCACTACTCATGCAATCACATTCAATTCATATATCAAATCATCATAAAGAATCAATTTAATCCATACTCATGCAAATTAATTTGTTTATAAGGCTAGGGTATTACATTATGCTACATTGTTCCTCTTCAAATGGAGTCTTTGAAATACTTGCCATAATGATCATTAACTCTTAAAATCGTAGGATTTTATGATAATCAAGAGCACAAGCTCTGATATCAATTATTGGCCCAAGTATGGCAATTCCTAAAGGGGGTGAATAGGAATTTAAAATTTCTAATGCAATTAATCACCCTAAATGCAAATTCAATAATAATGAGATAAATAAAGAAAGGAATGAGAAAACTTAGCAAATTTTATAGTGGTTCAGAGTCAATCTCTTCTCCTACATCCACTTCTCCTAAATCACACCGATTTAGGGTTTCACTAGTGATATGAGATTGCACCCAAAGCTTTACAATAGTTGAATTGGGATTTTACCCAATACAATAGTTATACGGGATTTCGCCAATACAAGAGATTTCAAACAAAGTTTGAGGTTTTAAGTCACTCAATGACTAATAAGGAAAGCTATTACAAGATAGAAATTAAGCTTATAGCTTTTAACAATAATGAACACAAAAGATGTAAGTTGAAGAGCAAATGTGTTCTTGAATAGAGTATATGAAGATTATTGAAATTTAAGCTTGAATAACACTTTTTAATCACTTGAAATCTCTACTAATTCATTTGAAGGCTTCATATATATATATGTCTTCAAGTTCCACTCCAAAATATGATTTCTACACTTTCAAAATGGATCCAGATAAATTCCAACGGTTATATTTTTTGTCTGACTTCAGGTGGTAACAGTAGTGACTCTTTTGGTAACACCCGTTACTTCAAGCAGTCAAGCCCGTGAATAGCAGTAACGGTAGTAACTTTTTCTTCTATTTGAATATGTGCTTCTTATTAACGATAGTGACGCCTCTGGTAACCACCGTGAATGAAGAGTAATGGTAGTGACTTTAATAGTAATGGTAATTACTGATATGTAACTGAAAGTCACTTCAAAAACAATTGGGTAGTAACAGTAGTGACATTTTGGTAACTATTGTGATACTCTGTAAATAACAAATATATAATAAAGATAATTCAATTTCAAATAAATATTTGCATCACATAAATGCCATATAAATTAAGCTTAATTAAACATAGTTTTGGTATCATCAAAATATTCATGGGGAAAACAGTTTGCATTAGAAATTTTTTATAATCCTATTCACCCCTCCCCCCCCCCCCCCCCCCCTAGGATTGTCATACTTAGGACAACACATTTCTTAATTTTATTGAATTAACGGCTCACCATATCATTTGTGGATTTCAAGTGTTAGTGGAGAAGTTAGAAGCTGAAGGTCTATAACTCTTTGGTTATCCTCCTCCACCAAAGAGGCTCTAGTTGTTTATGACTTGATATTTAAAATTTTATTTGTAAATTTCTAAAACTCATAGTTGTTGTTGCTCTTTCTTAGAAAGCTTCATAGATTGTAAAAGAATCCATGTATTGAAGTGATTTATATGAATAAAATTGAAAAGATTTGTGATTTCTCTTAAGTTCTAATTGTTAATTGAATTTCTATAGTGATGATTGGCCCATTACATGACTTGAACTCATTGTTATGACTGGCAGAGGTGAAAACTATTATCAATAGATCCAGGGTATATAAGGATTCTACGAGTTTTTGGTGGCCTTAAGCTTACTCATACCTTAGGACAATCACACCTTGGTAGAGCGAGTAAGATGAATTAAAGGTTAGAATAGTGGTTTAGAGTCAAGCGAGGGTTAAGAATAGAGGATCACCGAGGATGAGGTGTGACAAAACTAATTTGATTGGTCTTTTGCTAGATTTAGGAGGCATAAAATCTCTAAATCTTGCATCTGCAACATGTTTTGTTTATTATTTATGTTAATAAATAATGTTTATTCTTATATTTTGTTATGCATTTATGATATTTTAGGTTCTTTCTATACTTAATTATCTTTGTTTTTGTAAATGCAAGGTGTGATAAGAAGATGTAAGATTTTTGTCCAAAGATGCAAAATTATAAAGTAAAAGTCCCTTAAGAAGCTCTTTTGTGGTTTTAAAGGTCCAATATGCCCATGTTGGTATTGTCACAACCTAACTCTGCAGCTGTGACAATCCTAAAGTATGGGTAGACTTAAGGTCACTAAGTACTCGTAGAACCCATACTTACTAACAATCCATCATGGTATCAAATGTATCTAACATGAACACTGCTAATCCAACCTTGTTCTCATATATTATAACATTATGTACATCATACACATTCGTATAATAATATGAAACTTAATATGTTCACTATTAATATTAATATTTGTCATTTACATTCTTGTTATATACAGGCTAAAATTATAGACACCATTAACATTTATGGAGCTTCTAGAGTAACCATAACTATACAATTAAGCTTGAACTTTACATTGATCAAACGAGTTCCTAGAGAGTGAATAATGCCTAAGGAACCGTTATATGTATACTACTTCTCTCCTGAAAAGACAACAACATAAACTGGTAAGAAAACTTAATGAGTGGAGAATATACTATCATACTTACGAAAGTTAGGTATTTCAAGGCTAACTCACAAGAATGGTTCTTGTTTTCATATAACTTGACATATGTTTACCATGATGGAACATGGTATATATGAAAATTGGTATCAAATCATGGGTTTAACAGGAATCATAACATGAACATGAAATAAGAGCAGATGCATAATTAACATTACTCTCCTTGTAAACTTGGAGTATAGACTTTCTTATGAGCATTACTCCCACATGAATACATAAGACTAATCAAGCCCCAAGTCTAGGACACATGAAACCCCTTCTACCTGGGATCTGGATAATATACATTATGCACGGGTACCCATGTGCACATAGTCTGATATTTACCCACATCAATCGAGGATTTCTGTTTTAGGGTTAGCAAACTTGTATACAAGAAAATCATGGTTCTTTATTTCACATGGTTACATGAAAAGAACATCAATAATTTGATGAATAAATAATATAGTTCAACATATTTCATGAATCAAATATGGTACTTGGTAACATGGAAAAACATGAACATGGTAGCTCAAACATGAATATAGGTTTTATAAACCTTAGGGATTCAAAAGTACAACATAGTAGTATATTTTCTTCTCACCTCGATGAAAAAAATTTCTTATTCTCTGAATACTCCTTTGTCACATCAAATAAAAGTAAGGATCATTATCAACATCATCATCTTCATATCCTCTCCTAGGTGTTATACGAATCACCATGTATGAAATAAAGCATAGTCATCATTTGTTCTTAACTTAAGAAAAATAAGAAATCATAAATCTAAGCTTACCTTATTAGTTGAGCTCTTATGATAGGAAATAAAGGAAGATAGATTTTAACTTGAGTCTTTTGGTGAGTTCTAGTGCAAAGATAGCTATGGAGGTTTACTTTATAGTCTTAGAACATATTAACTATTTCACAAACTACATATGTGCTGTCAATTTCTTAACCACTAAGGTTCTTTGTAGTACATTCTAGGTGTCTTAGACAAAGAAAATTGAGATTTTAATATCATTTTTGGTTGGCTTACTATTCATGGTTAAATTGTATTCTTAGCCATGCAATTTCATGCAACTCATAAGTGATAACTTGCAACTCGCCTAAATGTTGTACCATGTGATTCGATACCGAGTCCTTCAGCTTGCTTCGTAGAGAAATACAAGCATTACTAGTCTCGATGTCGAGCTTCTCAACTCATCTTGCTTGTACCGAGCTCCTCGCTCATCTTGCTTATGTCGAGCTCATCTGCTTGCCTCGTTTGTGTTGAGCTCGTTTGCTCATTTCGCTTGCACCGAGCTCATCTACTTATTTCGCTTATGCCAAGCTCAGCTTGGTCCTCATCATCGAAGCTCTTCGCTTCTCTTATATCGGGCTTGTCTTCGTTAACTCGCCTATCTATTCATCGAGGCTCATCTTTGTCAACGAAGCTCATTCTCATAATCGAACCTCGTCCTTACAAGTGAAACTTCTCTCTTGTCTCGTAAGCTTTCACCTTATAATCTTTTGCCTCGTTTTCAAAGCGTATTCTTACTATCGAAGCTTCGCCTCAACACCAAAGCTTCATCCTTGTCTTTGTTTGCATAAACCTATCCATTCTAACTTTGCATGTAACAAATGTAACAGGCGTTCACTAAATGTAACGAATGTTACTTTGCTCTCTATTTGGAATTCTTGAAATTACAATTAATTGTAATGTTTGTTTAGAATGGTAACGAAAGTCACTTTGCTCTCTGTATGTATTCTTAAAATTACAATTAAGCATAACGTTCGTTTAACATAATTAAAAAACATGATCTTATTCCTTGGCATAAATTCCTAACTTTACAAAATTTACATATACTTGAGGAACAACTTGGCATATACAACTATCACAAACTTAGAAAATTTTAGTCATAATATACCATAATGAACCTTAATAAGCCAAGAAAATTGCCAGCACTTGCTTAGTTAGTGAAGCAAGCAATTGACTGCCTTTGTTCCTACAATTTCCTAAGACCTTAATTTAAACCTCCATAGCCACCCCTGCACCAGAACACATAAAATAATAAATAAAAAAAACTCAAGTTAAACTTCTCACACATAAAATATGTCATACCCGGGTGCTCTAAAAATTGTGTTGCTCTTTTGGACAGCAACTATTTTATTTATTTTCTACCATAAAAGCTTCAATTAACAAGGTAATCTCAAACTTAAAATTTCTTATTTTACTTATTTAAATTATGGATAAATTAGAGTTAATAAAAAGACAAAATTAACACATGTTACATGGATTGTTTAAGTATCCATGAATTCTTAACTTGAATAATGTATTTCAATAGTTAATTAAATTAGCTAATAATGTAATTGATATTTATGAGTTGTTAACATAAGCAAATAAATCTTAATTTAAATAGTTACATTGAACCTTAATAAGTTAAGTACAAATAATGAAAGTAATGAATATGCTTTCTTTCATGCATGGTGATGTATATAGCACCTAAGAGTGGACATGGAGATAATGATGTTGATAATGAACCTTATTGTGCCTAAAATTACCCTAATAAATCTAGTTCTGGCAATTACTCGCAAGTATACGAGGCTGCTCCAGTAATGGGTAAGACACCCCAAGATCGTCTCTCAAGGAAGACTGTGTAAGGGTTATGTGATTATGAACAAAAATAAAATAATAAAAACAATTCCTAAACACTCTAATCAAATTGGAATGGTGAATATTGAAAAGAAATTAAATTAATTAAATTAAAACTAAAACAATAAATTAAGTGTCTAAGCAACAATTTAAAGGGTCTAGGGTTTAGAATCCATCAATTAATAACTATGCTAGGGCAATTGACTAACTAATTTGCCATCAAGAATAATTAAATTAGCTAGAACTAAATTAGGTTTCAAATCTAATAACTTTCGTATTCATAGATTTTATCCCTAACTAGTATTTACTAATTAATTACCAATTAATTAGGTACTATGTTTTCAATTCATACCTAATTTCCTTTTAGACTAGGTCTAGTATTAAATCAGTTTCTCAACCTAATTCAATACCTATGGTTAAACAATTATTGGCCAAATAATTGAAAAAACAATATTGCAAGTTAAAACAATAAAGCAAATAATTCATGTCAACTACCCTAACATAATCAATTAATTAATTTCATCATAACCCTAGACAAAAGATATTTAGCCCATAATTAATTTAATAATCATCAACTCAATTAATATATTAATCTCAATCAACATCATCATGCTTAATTTAAGAACAATAATAAAATTGAATTGAATTAAAAATTGAAATAAGATTAGGGATACAATACTGCAAAGTCAATGAATCTCCAAACCATGAAAGCAATCCTTCAAGAAAATTAATTATCAAACCAAATAAGAAATTAATGATTAAATTCTAAATGAAACATCATTTGGCCTGTAATATCTTGAAATTTTAATTATAAAAATTATTATTTGGGTATTTATTTTAGTAAAGTAAATTTATTTATTTATTTATTTATTTAGTAAAAAGTGAATTTATTTAAGTAAATTTTCAAAATTATTTACTTATTATTATTATTATTATAAGTATTATTATATATATATGTATATATGTTTGTTGGAACGGAATTCAAAAATAGAAAGTGGCAGAGAAAGGTTAGAATTATTATATATATGTATATGTTTATTTGTTGGGAATCGGATAGATAAAGATAGAGGCAGAGAAATAATAGAGAGAGAGAGAGAGAGAAAGCTTCTGAGAGCTTTTACGGCCAATTTCGAGCTTCGTTCTCGCCGATTCTTGTACCATTGAGTTCCTTTTTTCTTAAGCTTCGATTTGATATCTTATTTGTTAATTTTGGAGAACGTTTGATTTTTTAGCCGGAATCCGGTGAAAATTCACTTCTGCCCACATGTTTTCGGCGACTCTCCAGCGAGTGAAGGAGAGTGGTATATATTTTCAGCATCTATGTTTCGATATGAATCCATTGGTACCAATTTCGCCGTTATCCGACACCGTTAATATTTCCGGCGACCACTAAAACGGATATTTTTGGACAGTAACTCTGGATCGTTAAACCGAGTCACTTGGTATAAATCTCGACTTTTAATTGTATTTAGATAACGGATTATGAATTTATTTGTGAGAATTTAAGTAATTATATTATTTTAGAATTATTAAGGGAATAATATATATTTTTGGAGTTTAATTTTAAGAATTGTTATTGGGAGCCCAGTTGAAATATTCGATATTTTGACATTGAGTCTGTTGTCTGAATTTCTGAGGGATTGGGTCTACTTTGAGGGAAACTCTGCCAAAATTATGGTAGATTTCTCCACGGTCTTAGGATGTGTCTATATTAAATTTTTATAAAAAAATTCTTATTCTGATAATCCGTTAATGCTGTATTTTCTAGATCGTCCAGGACCATCTTCTGCAGCCCCAAGTCCTAGTCATTGATCGAGTTTGATTTTTCGCACCTGTGTTGTGAGTGATTCTAATGTATTTTCTTGTTTTCTATGCATCTACATTTACCGTATGAATATATGTATATAATTATGCATTATAAATAATAATTGAGCATTTTGGCACATGTATGTGAATGTTTCATTAATTATGTGTTGTATAATTATTTGTGGATGCTGGATGGAATTGGGATGACACAAGGATCACCTAGGATTGTGATTATGATATATGATGATTATGATTGGATGAGCTTTGACTGGTGTATGACGGCTTAGGAGCTTGTTCATCGCTGGTTGCTGCCAGTCGGGTCGTTGCATGGCTTAGGCCAGGGACAGCTGGTACCCTATGTATTAGATTTTAAAAGTGATATTAATTGGTTTCAGAGAGCCAAGATAGGGGGGATCGGCTCCCCAGATTTCTGGTATAGTGTGATTCCTGTGGACTGATTCCCATCCTTGTTTGAGATTATATGATTATTTGTATATGTGGCACGTTGCATGAGCATAAATGCTAGATTGATATTAGAGCACCAGGTTTATATATTGGTTGGTATCACTCACTGAGCTAAGGCGCTCACTCCTATCTCACTCCTTTTTTTTTCAGGTTGCAGGATGAGCCTAGTTATTTTGTTACTGTTGAATTTCCCTGCTATTTCCTTTAGCAATGGATTTTATATTAATTTGTATCTGTATTATATTAAAATTCTAGAAATTCGCAATTACAGTAGACTGAGTTTGTATTTGTAATTTTATTGATTATTTGTATTTGTTGACTATAATATATCATGATGAGATATTCTGCCAGACATGAACCTGATGGTATGTTGAGATGTGATCAGATGGACACATCATGATGTTGATATAAGTTTTGTTGGCATGTGGGCCTTTTGCCCTTGATTGATGATTTAATGGTATATTTTCGGTTGATTAGTCATATCAGGCTGACTATGGGTTCTGGAAGCCTTAAGCTTTCCCGTGCCCTAGTGCCGGTCACGTGCTCATAGAGTCTGGTCATGACAAAGTTGGTATCAAATCTTTTGGTTCATTTTCCTAGGGAACTGTGATTGCGGAACATAAGATTCCAACACGTCTTTTTATATTTCACTTGTTTCTAGCTTCTGCAGTACCTTAATGGTTTCTTAGTGGAATATATTTGTGTGGATATGTTATGTGTGGACTATCCTTCTTCATTTGATAAACTATTCTGTCCCTTTTTAGTAAATGAGCAGTAGTGAGCAAGCTGCCACCGCTGAGGAGCATGTTGCTCCAGAGAAGGAGGGCTTTATAGGTCCAGCAGCATCAGCCCCTAGTCACAGAGATAGACGTAGGCAGGCTGGTGATGAGGCTCCTACTGATGTGGATGCCGTACTAGCTGGATTTTGGTAGATTATGGCTGAAGTGGCCAGAGCCATCCCTCCAGCAGCTCCACCTATAGCACCTGTAGTACCTGCAGCCCCTACAGTGTCTTTAGAGAGGTTTATTAAGCATAATCCACCTACTTTCTTTGGTGATGAGGAGCTAGCTTATGATTTCTTGGATAATATTATAGAAATTTGTCTGGAGTTGAGTTGCTCAGATACCAATATTTATTTCACTAGCTGTAGGCTAGAGGGACCAGTTCAGACATGGTATAAGAATTATATCCGACAGAGATACCAGGATATGACTTGGGATGATTTTAGTAGGGAATTTTTGGCTTGGTTTGTTCCTCCTGAGTTTGTTCATAGAAAGATGATTGAACTTGAGAGTTTGAAGAAAGATGAGCACAACTCTATGGCAGAATTCACCAATACGTTTTTAGGGTTGTGTAGATTTGTACCTACTGCTGTACCAGATGAGGAATCTTAGAAATTTTGATATGTTAGGGCCTTAGGAGATGACTATCAATCTCTACTTAGTCGACGTCAGGGTCATCCTTTCAGTGAGATAGTTGATGATGCCCGTGATATTGAGTTCACAGTAGATGAAAAGAAGCAGGCTAGAAGGAATAACCGAGGCGAGGGCCTGGGTACATCTGATTTTGTTGGTACTGCTGGTACTTTTACTTTGGGGACTTATTCTTCTGATTCACATGGTTCCCACAGACGCAAGAACAAAAATAGGGGTAAAAGTGGATTTAGGCATAATAGAGGCTATAGTGGTAGTAGTGGTGGATTTAGTTACAGTGGTTCAGGTTCAGTTACCACAGTTTGTGCTAGATGTGGCAGAGCCCATCAGGGGCAGTGTTGGCAAGGAGCGAATGTAAGTTATAGTTGTGGCTAGCCGGGTCACTTTGCCAGAGATTGCCCTATAATTGGTGGCCAGAGAACTTTCACTCAGGGATCTATGGCAAGTGTAGCTCAGCCTAGGTTTACCTCCGCTCCTTCTCAATCCGGGGGACGATTTAGTGGCCAGCAGGGCCGTAGTTTTGGGGGCAGAGGTAGAGGACAGAGTCAGGGCCAGAGTTCTGGATTCATTGGTAGAGGACAGAATCAGAACCAGGGTAGGATTTTCACACTCACCCATCAGGACGCTCAAGCTTCTAATGCAGTGGTGACAGGTATTCTTTCTGTTTGTTCTTTATAGGCTCGTGTATTATTAGACCCGAGTGCTACGCACTCCTTTATATCCCCCAGTTTTGCAGTAAAAATCGATATGATGCCTGTCAGTCTTGAGTATCCGTTATCAGTTGCCACTCCTATGAGTGATTCTTTGTTAGTGGACACAACTTTTTCTGCATGTCCAGTTCGAGTCGAGGGAAGGATTCTTCCTGCCGATTTAATTATGCTTGATGTGATGGATTTTGATGTAATTTTGGGCATGGACTGGTTGTCGACCCATTATGCTATCCTCGATTGTTGCAACAAGGAAGTTGTCTTCCATATTCCTGGCAACACAAAGTTTTCTTTCAGAGGAGATAGAAGTGTTGCTCCCTATAACCTTGTCTCAGCTATCAGTGCTAGAAAGATGTTACGTCATGGCTGTCAAGGTTATTTAGCTATTGTCAGAGATGTTTCCAAAGATGTTGGAAATGTGGGGAATGTGCCTATAGTAAATGAATTCTCTGATGTGTTTCCTGAAGAACTTCCAGGATTACCTCTGGATAGGGAGATAGAATTTTGTATTGATGTGATACCGAGAAAAGACCCTATATCTATGCCACCTTATAGAATGACACCTACAGAATTGAAAGAGCTCAAGTAACAATTGCAAGATCTTTTGGATAAAAGTTTTATCCAACCCAGTACTTCTCCTTGGGGTGCTCCAGTATTGTTTATGAAAAAGAAAGATGGATCGATGTGTCTCTGTATTGATTACAGACAATTGAACAAGGTGACTGTAAAGAATAAATATCCTCTTCCTCGAATTGATGATTTGTTTGACCAACTTCAGGGTGCTAAATGTTTCTCAAAAACTGATCTTCGTTCGGGATATCATCAATTGAGGATCAGGAGAGAAGATATTCCTAAAACAGCATTTAAAACTCGGTATAGACATTATGAGTTCCTTGTGATGTCTTTTGGACTCACTAATGCACCTGCCGCGTTTATGGATCTGATGAACTGAGTGTTTAAACCATTCCTAGATCGGTTTGTCATTGTGTTTATCGATGATATTCTGGTATATTCAAATACTTCTGAAGAGTATGCTCAACACTTAAGGATGGTTTTGCAAACTTTGAGGAATCATCAACTTTATGCCGAGTTCTCCAAGTGTGAATTTTAGTTAGACAGTGTAGCTTTTCTGGGGCATGTTGTTACTAAGGATGGTATTATGGTGGACCCCAAAAAGGTGGAAGTTGTCACCAATTGGTTAAGGCCTACTATAGTCACCGAGATTCACAGTTTTCTTGGGTTAGCAGGCTATTATTGTCGATTTGTCCAAGATTTTTCAAGGATAGCAGCCCCTTTGACTCGATTAACTCAGAAGAATGTTAAGTTTCAGTGGACTGAGGCATGTGAAAATAGTTTCCAAAGACTTAAAGATTGTCTTACCTCAGCTCCAGTATTAACTTTA
>CATKHJ010141752.1:0-12704 GCA_949750685.1 Vernicia montana | reverse complement strand
TTTTTACTTAGAGTTCGTTTTATTCAAATTAGGGTTTTATCTTTTCCTTATAAAAACTACAATGATGTAGAAAGGAGGCAGATTATGAATGAATTAAGTTTTTAAGAATTTTCTTTCACTTGTGAGGAATTTCTTCTTGTTCTTTGTTAAAGAACTCAAATCTGAACTTATCAAGGCAACTTGTAGCGTTCAACTTAATAGCTCTAGTTCTTTTCAACAGGTTTGAAAATGGGTCAAGCTTCTTCGTTCTTGATTTGAATTCGTTCCTAGGGTTCTAATTCATTTTAATTCGGTTCTAAGCTTTTCTATAGCTTAAGGGTCGTATTATATAGGTTATGGTGTTATATCATTATTTTGTTTTAGTCTGGTTGGTTAAGAAGTCGTGGATTTGAGTGCCTCAGGGAGCATTGTCATTATTTTGCAGAAAGAAACTTAAGTTTTTGACTGATAAATGAATCAAATCAGATATGGAGATTTTGACAGCACTTAAATTCCAACTTATAATTTGCAAAAAATACTATCTAATAACATCGATAATTTCTCTACAGGTAGTTGTTAATTCAAGTTTTTCAGAATTCTTAGCATTAAAGGTTAATTCCCAAGAGTGATTCATTTAGGTCGTGAGAATTTTCTTCTGTTTTTCTCCAGGTATGTGTTACAAGATTGACCTTTATCTCAGGATTCCTACAGGGGGCAATTCAAGTGCTATATACTTATGGATTGTTGTGGTCAATAGGTTCAATAAACAGCTAGATGGTTTGAAAAGGGATTTCTAAATATTTCCTCACAAGACAGTTTCACCATGATTCAATCTTGTCTTTCTTTTCTTTAACTTGTACTTTCCTTCATTTGTTAAGGATCCATGTTGGGGTAGCACTTATACACAATTTCTTTGGTAAGGTAGTGGGAAGAAGTGATGTCTTGCAGAATAAAATAGGTGTAGTTAACCTTTAGTGTTGGAAGTCTGGTGCTAAAAACATTGCTCTAATACTAAAATGTCTATGGGGATTTTCCATTCAAACAAGGCCCTATGGCACAAGGAGATTAGAAGTACAGCCTTAAAGACCAAAATCAGTGTATAACCCTATAGGCCCTAGGAAACGCATTTCTTTAGATACATATATCTTTTGTTCTATTAGTTCATTATCATATTGGTGACAGCTCCTGAAATCGCTTTCATGAAGATTTATGAGGAGATTTTCCTTTTCCATTGTTTTTCCTCATCTTTATCTTCCTTCTAATTTTAGTAGGGCCAGAGTGGAATTTCTATGTTTTCAGAAAGGAAAAGATTAGATGATTACCTTATAAGCCAATTAAGACAGAATAAAGAAATCATGATACTAAATAATAGAATCATACGAAATATTTTAGGAAGTTCTACATAAATTTTACCAAAAGAATAAAAGCTAATAAAACACCATGTCAACTATGTAAGAGCAGAATGGTGTAATGAAAACTGAAAATTTAGGGAGCATTTGGTATAACTGCAGTTTTCTGTTTTCTATTTTTTTTTTTTTAATTTTAAAAAAATAAGTATTAGAAAACATTTTTAAAAAAATTATTATTTTTTATTTCTTTCATATTTATCCATAAACATTTTGAAAACAAAAAAACCAAAAACCAAAAATAATAAATTCTGATTTAAAAAATCTTGTTTTTGTTTTTGAAAAACAGAAAACAGAAAATGATACCGAACGGGCCCTTAGGAATTGAGTTTTGGCTGGCATCAACATTGCCAGTGCAGGTACAGGATTTCTTTTAGAATTCCAGATTGAAATTGAAATGTCAAGTATGAAGATAGGAAAATTATAAAAAACAAATAGATCATAGAGTGACATTGTAGGTCATTCAATTCTAATAACATGACCTTGTCACTTCCAATTTCACAGCCATAGCATTACAAAACAAGGTCTTACTAAAGCTACTAATACAGTAGAATCCATAAAATACTTTTGACTTTAATTTGGATGGCCAGAATTAAGATTTTACCTTTGCTCCTTCAAAAATTGCTATGGACATAAGATAAAATTTTTATACTTTTGAGGAACCCAGAAATTCTGTCCTTGTCCAGCAGCACCCATTACTAGTTTGCTTTGTTTATGTTATTCTCATTGTTTTCCTATGGCTAATTTCATATCAAAGGCTAAACTCCCTCTGAGGTAAAGGCATTTTTTTGGTGAACACTACTTAACAAAATCAGTATTAATGCTTTGTTGCATATCTTTCAAATTGCTACAAACCTCTTGTAATATTTCGTGGGCAAGGGGTTTTCTCATACAAGGAAGAGAGTTAAGATTCTTTAGGTTATGCGGTTTTCACTGCTGTTGTGTGTAAAGATGAAACATAATGCGAGGATTTCTAAAAAGCATCATTTGTAATTGTCATTAAGTCTATTCAAGAATAAGATTTTATTTAGGCTTCATTACATATGGTGTTTACTTAAGTTTGCTTAAAGGAACCAATTTAACCGGTACTGCATCGAGATTAAAGAGCTCTTTTGTATTTTTTTTTTTTCTTTTTTCTTTTTTTCCCTTTCTTCAAGGAGGATATCTTATTGTTCTCTTTTCAGTTCATATTCTTCCCTCTTAACATAATTTCTTTTCTGTAATATTTTTTTAAAAAAAGAAAAAGAAGAATTTCTTTGCACTTTTCAGACAATATGTGCACCAAAGATGACGTGGAATAAAAAACAAATTGCAATTGCTCCCAACTAGACATTATCTACAAGGACCATATAATTCCAATTTGTTGACAGAATATATATGTGGTCGTTCTATATGAATTCCATATGATATATCTAACGCAGTTTGTCTGCCTTGTCAACAAAATAAGTCCCTGTGCAAGGGAAATAGAAACAGAAGCAGAATTCCAATTTAAAAGCAGCTATTAGAAGAAAAATAATAATAATAATAAATCAAGAAGCTACTTATACCTTTCCATTCTGCACATCAACCAGCAATCCATCTTGGTGATCTCCAACGACAGCTATTAGCCTACGATCAGGGCTCAATGATGTATGCTGTGCATCAGAATAAACTAGTTTAGTCACGAAGCTGGAAGTTACAACAGAATGACAGCAGCATTGCAGTTCCTCAGGAGATGGACAGTTCGGTTGACAAGTAAAGGGCCATATTAATCTGGTATATTCAACCCATATCATTTACTAAGTTCTTCCAAACAGTTTAACCAAATTGCACATGAATTTAAACTCAATCCTCAAAATGAACTATAATGAATGCAATTTATTTATGAATAGATTCCAAATAGACTTTTAAGGCATTTCTGATTATCTACTGTTTCTTCCTTTCCCCTCTTTTTCTTTTCAGTTTTCAAGTGCGGTCATGAATTGGTATTTTCTATATTGTTAAGAAGGAAAAAGCTAAAATCTCCCAGTCAACAGACCCTTCTTTCAGATCGTTCCTTCATTAAAGGTGAAAGATGGTGCTCAAACATAAAGTTGGGGAGAAAAAAAGGGTAAATCAATAACCAAGCATCTTTTTATTTGAAGCAAGTGCTAAGGAGGGCTCACATTTACTGGCCAGGAGAAGCGGAAGTGATTCAGAAGCTGAAACCTCTCCATATCATATTCTCTTATACCACAATCATTATTTGATGCCATGAAATTGATTCCACCCCTGCAAAACAGTTTCGAAGATCTAACTGTATCCACTAGCAACAATTAATCATGCTTGGAAAATCAAGAATAATAACACTACCTCACGCTGTCATATATCTCAACTGCATTTGTGATGGCATTATCATCATGTGTGGTGCGGGTACAAAAGCTAATGCCTTGTTTATCCAAACGCTGCAAACAGAGAATGGAATTTTTAGAGAATTTAATTTTCATAAAGATGTGCAAACACCAAAAGTTTATCTACGAATTTTTCCTCTCTCTTTCTGTGTGTGTAGTTGTTGGGAGGGCTTTTATTTTTTTTTTGGGGGGGTGGGTGGGGGCGGGGGGGTGTTTTTCCCCATTTTCGACAACATCAGCCAACAAAATAAAGCAAACAATGGCGCACTTCTTAAAAAAATTAACAGGAAATGAAAACCTAGGAGAAGGAAACATTTAACTATATCTGTGGCAACAATGGGCCCCTGAACCCTTATGACAATCATTCTTAAAATATCTGGTGCAATTTTAAAAGTAATATTGCTATTAATAACAATATGATCTAGAGGCATTACAACTATAAGAAGACGTAACCCAAAATCGATTAGAGTGGAAATGAAAAATCCATATAGCCGAGCCCATTTAATTTTGGGATTAAGGCTGAGCTAAGTTGAATTGCTATTAGTAACAATATTTGTCGCAACCATGAAGCATGCGCGCATACCAGGATCCTTATCACTTAGAAATTTTGTTTTGGGTTTTTAAAAGTAAAAATGAAACAAAAGAACCTATAGTTGTAATGCTTTGCCTTTTCCCCATTTATGGAGGTTTTTTGTGCATGAGCAACCATGGACATGCTGAACTGTATAGTGAATTCACTTGCAAAACAAAATATCAAATGTCTAAGACAGCATGTAGCGTACATCAATATGTTGCTCCACCATACCAAAAGTTGAAGATATTTAATTATCTATTATTTAGAGTAAAGTGAGACCATTCTTTCCCCTCAAAGGACCTGAAATTTCATGTATAAAGATATGATATTGATGCTGCAGAGCCTCTTTCACCGAACTGGGACTTCAATCACCATCACAGACTTAGTCCTAACTTCACCCCTGCAACATTTAAGTCCCAGACTCAGACTTCTTCAGCAAATCGTTCAAAATTTGGCTGGAGCAAACCTAGATGTTCCAGGCTCAGTGCTCAATGCAAGTTAGAGCAAGGCAGAGGATTTATAGAGCATAATATGGTGGCACAGTCTAACGAGGTTGTGAAGAGGATGGTAACAGGGTACTCAAAGGTGTTCATAGAAAAGAAATACATTATAGAAAGGGTATTGTAGGAATTTTCTTTTGTCTGAGGAAATTGTATAAGTCTCTTGGTGCTTCTAAAGCCAGTGGTAACCTAAGAGTCTTGACAGGTTCAGTTTGGTTATGCTCAAGTTTATTAGACCCAAATCCACTGACAGATTGATTCAACTGGGTTTGAAGATGACCTTTTTTATTTTTTATTTTTTATTTTTTTTTTAATAAAGTATGCTGAAATTGTAAAAATAAAAGTTAATATTTGAATGCCATTTGGTTGATAGGTGGCACTAAAAATTAATTTTTTAAAATGGAATCAAATATATTAATAACTGAGGTTCTATTGAATCCAAAAGCCATCAATTTGCACATTAGGTATTTAGGTGTCACTACAGAAGCTAATTAGGCATTTATTTTGTTCCTTTTATTTTCCTTCCTTCTTCAGCTTTTAACTAGTCAAATTACCACTTATCAAAGCAGTTCATCAAGAACAAAATCTTGTTGACAAAAGTTGATTTGGAATTATCAGATATTACATTCAAATATTGTTAAAGACTAAAGCTTCCCAAGTCCTTAAAGAAGAGAAGTAACCTAAATAGAAAATCACATGTATCCAATCTAAAAATGGGACAGCCACAATAAATCATTAAGCAGTTCTAGGATTGAACAATTCAGGCTTGACAATAGAAGTTAAAATTCCAAATTTTCCATAGTGAGCATTACACCATCTTAACCTCACACCTTCTTAACAGAGTCATCTCACGTATGGGAATTTGCATGAGCGAGCATGTATACAAGAGAGAGCATAAGGGAAAAAGAAGGCCAAAAAGCAGGCTAAAGGTTTTGAATTGCTCAATCAACACACAGCACAAGAGGGACAGGTATACAGCACAGAATAACATAAGAGCACAAAAACAATTATCACCACATATATACTAAATAAATAATGGAAGATTGGAATTTGTTTGCTAGAAACTACATATTCACAATAGAAATTAACAACATAACCAAAGAGAAATAAATAATTAAACTATAAAAAGAGCTGCTAAAACTCACTTTGCAAGTAAGCTCTCCTTGGAAGCCCCCTGCAACAAGAAAATTATCCTTGACTGCTAATGTACTAATTTGAGTTTGCGTGAAACCTTCTAACAAACTTCCTGCATGTTTCTACATTAACAAGCAATTAAGAGTTAGCAAAATATATGTAAATGCTTACACACACATAGGTATATAAAAGGGGGGAGAGAGAGAGAGAGAGCAGTTAATAAGAAAATAAAAGCATACTTCACTAGACTAATATAAATTGTAAAGTGTAAACTTAACATAAAACGATAGAGATAAACCATAATACCTCATTAGGTGCTATATGTCCTGTAAAATTGATGACCTCAGACAAATTAGAAGATAATGATGACCAGTGCATGACTGAATAATTAGACATGAGATAAACATCATGTTTTGAAGTAGCCCAAACCAAATTTCTGAGCTGCATAGCCATTGAACACCAGAGAAAAAAACAGGTTATCAAATGGGTAGTAGAACTTGCAAGGTAAAATAAAATCAGCCATTCAAAACATATTGACACAACTAAAAAAGAAAAGAAATTCAAAGGCAAAGCAAGTATTAATGGAAGGTAAACACAACATATAATGAGATAAAGCATTCAGAAAGTCCACAAACCTGAAAATGAAGAATTGTAGGCTTAACCAATCTAGTATTAAGGAAAAATTCATAGTAGTTGCCTCCCTTTTCAATTTGTTTGCACTCCTAAAAGAACCAAGCATAACAAGCACTAAAATCATTCCCTTATCAAATTTCCAAAGAACCCAATTTAACTAAAATAAAAGCAATATTAATTAAGTATTAAAACAAAAACAAAAACAAACAAACAAACCTTATCTACAGCTTGACCAGATAAAGGAATGTTCTCATAATTCTTGTACTGTTCAAGCCTTGTCAATCTATACTTATCCCTAGTTATGTTCAATCTTTCCCATGGAATACCTTGTATGTCTTTGCCATTCCTAGCTTGGGCAGAAGATGTACCAGTAACCTTGGTGAGCTGCTTCCATCCACCCCGAATCGAATTGTTCATTATTATCATCAAACTAAGGAAAAAATCAAACAAATAATAATAATAACAAAGCTACCATGTCATATTCATCTGCTTCCATCTCAACACTGCCTTGTCCGCCATAGTTAGCATGCTCCATTTGGTCGATTTCATCACCCATTTCTCCTTCCTCCGCCATGTAATTATTGAATTCGCCCAGCTGCTCGTAGGACATGCTATTAATTAACTACAAATTCTGCCATTTTTGGGCAAGATTTAGTTTGAAATCTCAAGAAATTAAAAAAAAAAATACCTGCACAAACAAAACAGAAAATAATATTTGGAAACCAAAGTTCTAATACTTACAGAGAATTGAAGGATGAAGAAGAAGATGAATAGGTGAGAGTAAAGAAGAGAGAGAAAGTAATTATTATAATCAGAGGTTAAAAAGAAAAAGAGTTTGGGAGTTTTAAGAAATATTGTCGGCAATAAACGACTCCTTTATTCAGTGCCAGTCCACGCAAACCGCACCGTCTTTCTACGTGTGTTTTTATTCATCATTAGACATTAATATTAGTGTTTGTTTTATTAATAATATATTTATAAACCCCACTTAAAATTATTTACAAAATTTTTATCGACATATTTTATATAAAATCAACTAATTAATTTTCTTTTCATATCTTAATGGCACCATTTGATGTGTTTTTAATAAATTTTAAAACATAAAATTCATTTGAATTATATTATTTAAAATATTAAAATTTAAAAAATTAATTATCTTTTCATTTTAATTTTATATAAAAAAATTATTTTTTCACATTTAAACATAATTTATTGACAAATATATATATGGCTTAGACAATAGGTTTAAATTCAATTTCCTCTCCTAATGTTTAGGAAAAAAAATTATATTTATTTTATGATGAACCTAATTTCGACCGAAGTGGAATCGTTCAGAATAGTTCACATTTGCTTGAATTCGATCTGAACGGATTCGACCTGTAAGAAGAAACAAGAGTCAAGTGGGCTAGGCGGGGTGCCTAGTAAAGCCACTCCGACGGTTAAGTTAGTGAATTGGCTCAATTTAGAAGACTGAGAACAATGTTTGAATATTATTTGTGTTTGCAAGTATGCATATACATTTTGTTGGTTTAATTTTGAAGTATTTATAGGAGATAAATCCTTACAATAGTTGAGTGTGGATTTTCTTGACCGGTTCGGATTTAGAATGGCTGATTGCATTGTTTGACATTTTCCTGCTTGGAAACGAACTAGATGGCTCTTTATTTGACTTTAGTCAATGGGCTTGTAAATATATTGTATTAGGTCGGGCCAACTTACTTTACTACCCAGATCGGTATATTTTGTACCTTATCAGTGGCCCCCCTATTTCGGCGAAGTTTATATTTTTGGGAACTTCGGTAGAAATAGCTCGGTTTCATGTTTTGGACGAACTGGCTTTATATTTTAACCTCTTATTCCCTTTCGGGACCCTCATATTTATTAATGAATCTCGAAAATCTAGGGTATGTCTTTTTGTGCCCGACGAAGCGTGGTTATTTATTGCTGGGGCGCTTTTTATACACGTGGCACAATCAAGGCATTTGAAGTTATAAAGACGTACTTTACTTCTATTGCCGCTTCTGTTTTTGAAATGATTGCTCAGCGCATTTTTCTAGGGTTTTGCTTCCCTTTAAAAACCCTTTCTTCTTTATTTTTGAGGTTTCTTAAGCTTCCAAACTTTTCTAGAATTCTTCTAAGTTTTCTCAATTTTTCCTCTGTTTTCACTTCTTGTCATTTTCTTTCTTCATTTTATTGCAATGGCTCCCAAGAAAGATGAAAATTCATACCAAAATATAAAAACCGACTTGGAGAATGCCTGGGGGGATGTGGTTTCTATCTTAAAAAACTCAGATTTGAGTGGGTTTGCTGAGAATTTGGAGGACCAAGATCAATTCGCAGTTGATTTTCCCCAATCTTCTGATAGGATTTTCGTTAATCCTAATATTCCTAATACTTCTGAAATTTTTAAGAGCAATGACCATATCATCTTCTTTTATCACCAGTTAGAAGCTTATTTGAGGTTTCCCCCTTCTCCTTTTCTTAGTTGAATGTTTTAACTACTTCTATATCAACCCCATGATGCTCTCTCCAAATTCTATCCAAGATCTGCATCAGTTCGAAGTGGTTTGCAAGGCTTTGGGACTTCGCCCTACTGCGAGAATGTTCCAATCTTCTTCAAATTTATTCGCTCTGGCGACTGGCGAGTTTGGTGCACCGGTTCGAAGTCAAGGCGCAATCTGTTTGTTAATAAACCAAACAAGGTGAACAACTGGCACACCAAGTTCACCACGGTAGTAATTAAGGAGTAGTTCTGAGGTGGTGAGTGTTTTGGTTTTCGAGGAACTCTTTAAGTTCCTGCTGTTTATGGTCTCCCTGACATCCCAATGAATCTTTTGTTGGAAGAGATTATTGCCATGGAGACCTTAATCAAGGATAACTATTCTTATGACCTAGGGAAGCTCGACTTTGTTTTCCAAATTAAGGATACCCGAGGTAAGACTATGCACCTCGTTCTTAAGGATATTAAGGGTGAGTTTTCACCTCTTTTCTACCCTTATTTTTGCTTACTCACTTTATCTCTTTGCTGACTTTTCTTCTTTGTTTTTGCAGTCTGGCTTACCAATAAGGATAACTCTTACAAAAAGATTCATGAGTTATCAAAGACTTTAGGCCTAACTTCTTCGCCTTATAATGAGGCTGCTTTCCTCCCTGTTCTAGTGGAGCGAACTGGCGAGCTCCGTGCTGCCAGTGCTGCTGACTGGGGTGATGACTCTTCTATTGAGGAAAAACAAAAAGCTTCTTCTTCTCCAACAAAACCGATTCTTAATAAGAAGAGGAGATTGGTAAAAGCAACCACTGGGAGCTCTTCCCAAACTAAGGCCATTGTCACAGCTACTCCGGTTACAGCGTCAGTGGTTGAGACTTCTTTAACTTCGGGGGTGGTACGCGAGGTGGCCCCTATTTTAGATACTACCTTGGCTCTCACACCTGTTCCATCTCAAGATCCACCTATTACTGTTTCAAGTGATGGCGAGGAAGAGCTTCCAATTTATGTACTTGTTCGCAAGTCCGCAGGTGACTCCTCTTCTTCTTCTGAACGAACTATTTCTGATCCTTTCAGAAACCAATTGGTTAATGATACCATTTTTGATGTGATAGTGGAGCGGATCCGCGAAGGGGTGCCTCCTCCACTAATTGTTGATGAGGTCAGAAATCTAGAGTCTGCCCTAGTCCAAGAGCCTGTGGATGCTACCGATCTGACCCCTGATCTAGGTATGTTTTTAGTTCATCCTAGGACTCAGCCAATATTTTCCTGTGACGACTTCTTCAATTTAGCAGGTTTTTCGTGTTTATCTTTATCTTTTATTTGTATGTTGTCTTTTTTACTTTGGGCTAATTTTCTGTTTTTTCCTTTCAGCCATGCAGAGTTTTGGAACGGCTTGCACCCTCTATCCTCCCTCCTCAAAGCATCTCTTTAGATGACTTTATGGATCAAATGGAGCAAGCTAACAACTTTATCCCTTCTTCTGCTATTCTTATCTCTGATCCTAACTTGCTCCTCACTGCTGCAGTGGATGATGCGAGGCCTGTTTCAGGGATTGAAGAAAAGGAAGATGTGGATGTTGGGCAGAATCTAGTGGTAAATGAAGTCCCTGACGAATCAGCCATTGAAGTTATCCCAACTCTTGGAACTAATGAGGTCAAAGCGAGTGATCCTGAGCTGCCTCCAACCGAGCACGTGACTTCTCTTCCTCATGGGGGTGTTCCAAATATGGGGACTTCGTTTACCAGCGAACCTATTGTGGATGAGGCTTCATTTGTTATGGAGTCTGCTTTTCCCAAACAACTGTTGGTGAACTCCGAAGCAACTCTTGATGAGGTATATATGTTTTTTTGTTTTATAGTGCCTTTCTCATTTCTAATTTTATCTTATGTATTTGTTTCTGTTTTATTTTTCAGTTGACAAGGCTGAATAAGAAGTTTGGGGAGAAGTTGACTGAGTTCGCATGGTACCGTTCTGTGGTACGACGGTCCTTCTCCACCAATCAAGATATAACAAATAAACAGAATGGTATCATTACATCCCTTCGTTCACAGAATAAAGAGGCAATGAAAGAGCTGAATTCCAAACTTTCCTCTTTATGTACTGCTCTAGAGGAGGAGAAAAAGAAAGGGGGCGAGCTGGACTATTTGCGAACTGAGGCAAATAAATTGGCAGGGGAGAGAGATCACTTCAAGGGTCTCTTGACCCAAAAATCTAAAGAGCTGGAACGTCTATCAGCCAATTTAAATGCCAAGTTGGCCGACTTTGAAACTGAAGTGAAGAGCAAGGATTCTAAGCTTCTGGAGAGAGATTACTTTAGCGTTGTCGAACTGCCTACCGTTATCACTAACGAGCTGATATGGTACTCCGAACCTACACATAATATTTTTTCATAGAAAATTTATTACTTTTTCAGCTATTATTATTGCGAGCGGCTCTGCTTCTACCCATTTGGTGAAATATTCAACTGTTACAAGAAGGAATTTTCTTTGTCCCGAAGCTGTTGGGAAAGGTCTCACTATATATATACCCCATTTTGCAAAAAGCCATGGGGAAGTGATTGGCATCTGTTCTGCTGCAGGGACATGTTTTCCTTGTTCAAACTTTTGGCAAGAGGGACATTTTCGCACGAAAGCGATGGCTTCTTCTTTCATTCTAGGCCAAAAATACCCTTGTCGAACTGCTTTGGCTGTTAATATTTTTCCACCGATGTGCATTCCACAACATCCCTCATGAATTTACCTCAAGACATATTCTGCCTCGCTTGGTTTTATTCATCTCAGCCATGGGAGAAAGTATGCTCTTTTATAAAGTATGTCATTATGAAGAGAGAAGTGGGCACTTCGGTGTTTTATTTTCTTGGCTTCTTTAGGATCTTGTGGTAATTCAGCTTTCTCGAGGTATGCTTTGATTGGATCCATCCATGTTGGTTCCTCGCTAAGCTCCATTACTTCTTCTTCTTCTTGAATGCTCTGATGTCCCAAAGTTCCTATAAAGATGTTATGAGGCAGTTCGACTGGGTGTGTTACTGCAAGTTTTGAGAGGCTATCTGCTTTGTTATTTTGGTTTCTTGGGATCTTGTGAATCTGCAGCTTGACTCCGCGATCTACCATTCTCTGAATTACCTCTCTAGTTTTCTCTAAATATTTGATCATGGAAGGCTCCTTGGCTTCGAATTCTTTCTTTATCTGCCCAACGACCAGCTGGGAATTGCTGTAAACCTTCAGCGATGTCAATCGAAGATAGTCTGCAAACATTAGTCCTTGGATTATTGCTTCATATGCTGCAATATTGTTGGTTGCCTCGAATCCAAGTTTTAAGGCATATTCTATCATAAATCCTTATTCGTTTTTTAAGACTATTTCGATGCCACTTCTGTCACGACCCGACTCATAGGCACGTGACCGGCACTAGGGAACGGGTAAGCTTAAGGCTTCCAGAACCCATAGTCAGCCTGACATATCTTACTATCAAGGAACATATTATATTATCAAATATTATATCATATATTCATATCTCAGGGCTATGGGCCCACCTGCTAACAGAACCTGTGGCAATACATAACATAACAATTATTCATATCTCATCAGGTTCCTGTTCAGCAGACTATCTCATGAGTCAGCA
>CATKHJ010141733.1:0-10041 GCA_949750685.1 Vernicia montana | reverse complement strand
TGCTCTGGAGAAAGATGATGTTGTTGAGTTGTGGCATAGAAGACTCAGCCACATGAGTGAGAAGGGGATGACCTATCTAGTCAAGAAGAATGTGCTATCTGGGATAAAGCAGGTGCATTTGGAAAAATGCGCAGATTGTTTAGCAGGAAAGCAAAACAGAGTTGCTTTCAAAAGTTTCACTCCTTCCAAAATGAAGAACGTGTTGGATCTGATTCATTCAGATCTGTGTGGACTAATGCCAAAGTCACTTGGTGGTGCTCAGTACTTTGTGACTTTCATTGATGATCATTCTCGGAAGACATGGGTTTATACCTTGAAGACAAAAGAGCAGGTGTTAGATGTCTTCAAGCAGTTCCATGCCTCAGTTGAGAGAAAGACTGGGAAGAAGTTAAAGTGCATCCGGACAGACAATGGTGGAGAGTACACTAGACCATTTGATGCTTATTGCAAAGAGTATGGTATTCAGCATCAAACAACGCCTCTGAAGACACCACAATTGAATGGCTTAGCTGAGAGGATGAACAGAACTTTGATGGAGAGAGTCAGATGTTTACTCTCACATGCAAAGTTATCTAAGATATTTTGGGGTGAAGCTCTACAGACAGCTGCATATGTGTTGAATCGCACACCCTGTGTCCCTCTTAAGAATGACATTCTGGAGAAAGCTTGGTCAGGAAAGGATGTTTCCTATGATCATCTGCGGGTATTTGGCTGCAAAGCCTTTGTGCATATTCCTAAAAATGAGAGATCCAAGTTTGATGCTAAGACACGACAATGTATATTTGTTAGCTATGGTCAAGATCAATTTGGCTATAGATTTTATGATCCGGTCCAGAAGAAGCTTGTCAGGAGCCGTGATGCTCTATTTGTTGAGAACCAGACCATTGAAGATATTAACAAGATGGTTAAGGATGTTCCTAACTCCAATGGTGACTCAACAGACTTGGAATTAATTCCTCCAACAATAGTGCCGAGAGAAGTTGGAGATAAAACTCAGGATGCTCAGCCTGAGATAAATGATGCTCCCGTTGAGATTGACTTGGATGATGACAATGATGATGATATTCATCATCAACCACCAGCACCTATGGCTTCCCCAGTTCCATTGAGGAGAAGTGATAGAATAAGACAACCTTCTATCAGATATCCAGCAAATGAGTATGTATTACTCACTGACGGGGGAGAACCTGAAAGTTTTGAAGAAGCCATGGATGATGAATCAAAACAGAAATGGATTGAAGCCATGTAAGATGAGATGAAGTCATTGCATGAGAATAAAACTTTTGAGCCAGTGAAGTTGCCTAAAAGCAAAAGAGCTTTGAAAAATAAATGGGTGTTCAGAATCAAGCATGAAGAACACAGTTCCCATCCGAGATTCAAAGCCAGATTGGTTGTTAAAGGTTTCAACCAAAGAAAAGGCATTGATTTTGATGAGATATTTTCACCTGTTGTGAAAATGACATCCATTCGTACTGTGCTGGGGATAACAGCAAGTCTTGATTTGGAGATCGAGCAAATGGATGTGAAAATTGCCTTCCTACATGGTGATTTGGAAGAGGAGATATACATGGAGCAACCAGAGGGTTTTGAAGAAAAGAGAAAAGAGGATTATGTTTGCAGATTGAAGAAAAGCCTTTACGGCTTGAAACAGGCACCGAGATAATGGTACAAGAAGTTTGAGTCAGTTATGAGGGAGCAGGGCTATAAAAAGACTACTTCAGACCATTGTGTTTTTGTGAAGAAATTCTCTGGTAATGATTTCATTATTCTATTACTCTATATGGATGATATGCTAATTGTTGGCCGGAATGTTTCCAGAATCAACAGCTTAAAAAAGCAGCTGAGTAAGTCTTTTGCCATGAAAAACTTAGGGCCAGCAAAATAAATTCTTGGCATGAAAATTATCAGAGATAGAAGTGCCAAGAAATTGTGGTTGTCACAGGAGAAGTACATTGAGAAAGTACTTCAGAGATTTAATATGGACAAGGCTAAAGCGATTAGTTGTCTTCTTGCTAATCACTTTAGACTAAGTTCTGAACAGAGCCCTTCTAGAGACGAGGAAAAGGAAGAAATGAATAAGATTCCTTACACTTCAACAGTTGGAAGTTTGATGTATGCCATGGTGAGTACACAGCCTGATATTGCTCATTCGGTTGGAGTAGTGAGTCAGTTCCTTTCAAACCCTGGTAAGGAACATTGGGCTGCAGTAAAATGGATTTTCAGGTATCTTCGTGGTACTTCTAAAGTATGCTTATACTTTGGAGAGGACAAACCTGTGTTAGTTGGCTACACAGATGCAGATATGGCTTGAAATGTAGATTCAAGAAAATCTGCATCTGGTTACCTGATTATATTTGTAGGGAGAGCTATGTCATGGCAATCAAAGCTACAGAAGTGTGTTGCACTATCAACTACTGAAGCAGAATTTATTGCAGCAACGGAAGCATGTAAGGAGTTGTTGTGGATGAAGAAGTTCTTAAATGAACTTGGTGTGCAGCAAAACATATATCAGTTGTTTTGTGATAGCCAAAGTGCTATTCACCTTGGAAAGAATTCATCTTTTCATTCAAGATCAAAGCATATTGATGTGAGATATCACTGGATCAGGGATGTACTGGAGAAGAAGCTACTACAGCTTGAGACGATCCATACGGATGAGAATAGATCAGATCTGTTGACAAAAGTTCTACCCAGGGAGAAGTTAGAGTTTTGTCGATCAGCTGTAGGAATGGTGGAGCCCTCAATGTAGTCGGGAGGGAGAGATTTGTTGGTGGGTCCCTCCTCATTGGGGAGGTGCCTACCACATTTGAATTAAAAAAAAAAAGTCTAAAACGGTGCCAACTAATTGAATTTAAGAGGAAACAGATAAAGTTGGTGCAAGCTGTCCATTTTAGACAACTTGCACATAGGTTTTGGAGGCCTATAAAAAGGCCTCCATCGTTCAAGTTTAATGCATGCCAGAGAACAATTTTTCGCTGAAGGAAAATTCGAAAGAGATTTTTTACGTAGTTTTAGGAAATAATTCCTAAAATGGGGAGTGAAAAAATAGTGAGAAAAATACTTTGGGTATTTTTTGGAAAACACTGTGAGTGTTACTATTTTAGATTTATCTCATTATAATATTGTATTGCCTCTAGATTTAATCTAGAGAAGACTCTCTTGTACCTACTATTCGTAATAGTGGAAGTATTTTATTCGGAATTTGTCCCGTGGACGTAGTCCAAAATTAAAGGTGAACTACGTTAAATTGCTGGTGTTATTTTTATTGATTGTTATTATTCCGCATTTTGGTACCCGTGGGCCCAACATAGAGGTTCAGCTGCCCATTGAGTATGCCTTTTTTCTTTCCTTTTTATATTCAGGTGATGAATTGTGATTTGTATTGTGGATTGTCTGTATTTGCACCAATGTAATTAGAACCAAGTTATGCTTGGTTTACTGATAGAAAGTAGAAAGCCATTTGCCTTCAAGACTGATACACAACTGGCTAGTTATGCACCACTTCCGACAAGGAAAAAACCGACTTTATTATTTAGTCGATATTTCGTCAGTAAGCTTTATTACTTACAGATTACCGACTAAATAATCTGTTGGTAAACTGCGTTTTTCTTGTAGTGACCTTTTGTTTTTATGGAGTGCAGAGTAATTATTTTCATGGTTGCAGATACAGACTGAGAAATATTGAAGAAACAGAGGCTGCCAAAAAACTTCTACAGGAGAAACGGCTAATGGGCCAGGCTAAATCAGAACTTAGCATCCCATCAAGTTATAGTGCAGATTATTTCCAACGTGGCAGGGATTATGCTGAGAAACTTCGAAGAGGTTGCTCACAGTTGCTTTCATCCTGCCCTTCAATTGCATGAGTAGATTTAATTCTTTATTTTACTTCATCCTTTTCAAAAATCAAAATGAAGGTCCGGTTAGTCTGGACTTGCTTAGATGGTCTGTAATGCTTATAATTCAAGTGACTGTCTCAAAAGTTCATTATGGTCAAATTGCTAGTGTTCTCTTTGATGCTCTTCTGGCATTATTTTTCCTTTTTCTTTCCACTCTTTTAGCATTTCTTGACAATAGTCAGAAACTTGCAGAACATCCGGAGTTGTACAAGGACAGAAGTTCACAAGATGATGATGCTGGACCCAAACCAGCTGAAAATAACACTGATGCAACTCGTAGAGAAGCTGCGACAGATGAGTTCATATTAGAGCGTTTCCGAAAATGGGAACGCCATCGGGTCATGAGGAGATAGCATGTACTTTTTGTCATGCACGGTTTCCTTGGTGGTTTATTGAACTCCCTGTTGCCATGGTGACCATTCTTATGATTCAAACTTACCTGCAATTTTTAAATGGATGCCCTAGAGTTAGTATGCTCACATGATATATATGACAGATCAGTTAATGAGAGACTCGAGTTCTAATAGTTCCCATTTTCAATTTATTTGCAACAAGTTGATGTAATCTTATTTTAAGATTTGTAGAAATTTCCTTTGCCTCTATGCTGTTAGTCGTTGGATAAGTTGCAGGTATAAACCGGATGATTCTTTTTTGAGGCATTTCTATAATAATTTTTATGAAATCTTCTCATTTACTTGTCTTTGATGAAAGTTTTATTTTTGCAGAATATTCGTTTTTGTAAGGGCAGGGGCAAAATTTTTCGCCTTTTTAATTTAAATAAGATTTCCTCTGAATAATCGTTTGCTACTTGGGAAATTCTTTTTCTGTTTAAATTGAAAATTAAGGTGATTTGAATTCATATTGCTTCAACTTTCTGACCATACACAACTTTCCTACCATATATGGTTTCATTTTATTGGGAAGTCTTATACCAATCCATGAAATTTTAGTGCTGAGGCATTAGTATTAGATTGGATGAGATTACTAAGACAAAATACTAAAGCCCAGTAGAACTACTCAACAAAATATAGGCTTTCTTATTTTTTTTTCTTTTCAACTTCACTAAATTTTTATATGTATACAGTTTACCCTGCATAATTATTAACAAGAAAAATTCATTTTGGGGTCTAAATCAATCATATTTTGTCTATTAAATTTATACACTTTTACTTTTCTATATTGACTCAAAGTTTTATTTTTTTCTTTTACGTTGAGAATATTTTATCGCAAAAGTAAAATTCATGATAAATTCATTAACTTTAATTTATAAATTACTAAACACTCGCATTATATATATACACTGATTAATTAATAGATGAAGTTTGATAATAAAAAAAAAATTTAAGTTTCAGTAATTTCTTTTTAATGTTTTTAATAACAACTTACGAAATTCTTATCAATTTTAATTATACAATATAAAAAAAATCATTAATTAGTAAAAATCGATTAACCGAATCAAATTCATTTTATTTAACTGATCTAATCAAATTATATAAGCTTGGTTTGATTAATCGATTTTTACCAATTAATGTTCGTTTTTAATTTGTGAAATATTTATTTTCATTATACTAAAAAAAAAAATTAAAAAAATTGCCGTTGTGAGGGATCAAACTAGGGTCACCCGCGTGATAGGCGGGAATATTCAACACTATATTACAACGACCCCAATTAATATTTATTTTTAATTTGTGAAATATTTATTTTCATTATACTAAAAGAAAAAACTTAAAAAAACAAAAGCAACGCTGCCAGGAATCGAACACAGGTCACCAGCGTGACCGGCAGGAATACTCACCACTATACTACAACGATCCCAATTAATAGTTCTGATGATCTTGTCAGAGTGGGAAATTTGCTGAAGTTTTTGTTGGAAAATTGTTGCCGAGGATCGAACTCAGGTCACCCGCGTAACAGGCAGAAATACTAACCACTATACTACAACAACCCCAATTAATATTTATTTTTAATTTGTAAAATATTTATTTTTATTATTCTAAAAAAACTTTAAAAAAACACCATTGCCGGGGATCGAACCTGGGTCACTGCGTAACTAGCAGGAATACTCACCACTATACTATAATGACCCTAATTAATATTTATTTTTAATTTATGAAATATTTATTTTCATTATACTAAAAAAAACTGTTGAATTCAAAGTTTCATATGTGATTTTGATGATGCAAAATATTATTACTACTAACAAGTTTATTTAGTGTTGTTATTATTAGTAGGTAATCTTTGATTGATATTGATGCAATTAAGTAAAGAAATTAAATCATGAAAATGAAAAGACTATGTGAAACCAAGAAACTCATGTGAAGAAGAATGTTCTCCATGGAAGCAAAACTATTGACTGAAGTTTGAAGAATAAATTGTAGTAATTGTGATAGTTTATTAATGAAAACCATATACGGATGGATAGCTACATCAGTCTAATTTCAGGAACAAAAATTAGTATAATTTTTAGAGTTTGGAAAATGCAGTTATGAATTTTTTATTAAATTATACTCAAACTATCAGACTAGGTAACAATAGATTGTGTCAATTAGAATTAATGAAATTAATTATATAAAAGGATTTTGAATATTCCCTTCTTTAAATTTGTAGCTCTGGAAGTCTAGTTTCATATGCAAAAAGCCTTGCATCAATTTGAGGTGTATAGAAGAAGCATTGGGTGAAATACTGAAGTATGTTCAAACTGTCATGACTAGATGAGCAATAAAATGTTCTAATTCCAACCAAAAAAAAAAAAACGGATCATCATTTGGAGTTGTATAACTCAAATCATTGAATTTTTAAATATAGACGTTGGAACTAGCCATTAAACCTAGCTGTTCTATAGCCGTTGGAACTAATCGTTCTATAGCTGTTGGAACTTGTCTAGTACCATTTTTAGAGCACTGAAATGGTTGATTAAGCATGGATGAAGACCTATATATATCTAAGGACTCAAGGTGAAGAGAAGAGAAGCATATACACATCAATAACATATATTACAAGCAAATCAAAACTCTCAAACTCTAAATTCTTTGTGCATTGAGTTACAACACAAAAGTTTTATTTCTCATCTTTGTGTGTTCAAATTTATTTTAAGCTAGATTACATTTTTCTATCTTTTGTACTAGCTATTTGTCAAAGTCTTGAGTGACTCTAAACCTCAAATCATTCTCTATTATAAAGGTTGTGTGTGAGCCATAAAACACTTGAAAATGTTTAAGTGTGTACCTTGAAAACACTAGGGTTTAAGTATTAGCCATTGAAACACTTGTAAGAAGTTTGAGTGTGAGCTTGGAAACACTTGGGTTTGATCTTGCATCTGTAAAAGGATCGTTGATAGTGAAAATCTCAAGTGAAACTTGAGGAGTGGATGTAGGAAAGGAGTTGGCCAAACCACTATAAATTTTGTGTTTGAATCTCGCTTCCCTACACTCTTATATTTGTTGATTATTTATTTGTTTGTTTGAATGATTTAGATATTCATATAAACTTAAAATTACTTATTTGCTTTGATTAATTGTGTCCGCTAATATTTTTTAATATTCAAGTTTTTCAAAGTAAAAATTTTTAAATTGAAATTGATTTTTGAAAATCAATTTCGAACTCAGGTGACCCGCATAACAGGTGAGAATACTCACCCCAATTAATGTTTGTTTTAAATTTGTGAAATATTTATTTTCATTATACTAAAAGAAAAAACTTAAAAAAAGCAACGCTGCCGAGTATCGAACACAGGTCACCTGCGTGACCGGCAGGAATACTTACCACTATACTACAACGATCCCAATTAAAGTTCATTTTTAATTTGAGAAATATTTATTTTTATTATAATAAAAAAACTTAAAAAAAGCGTCGTTGCTTGGGATCAAACTCGGGTCACCCGCGTGACAAGCGGGAATACTCACCACCAGTGTTCAAAAAAATGGATCGGTGATCGAACCGGTCAGGTCAACGGTTCCCGGTTTGATCGGTCCAATCGATTCGGTTCGTCGGTCCGATCGGTTGTTTTCCTTTTTTTTTTTCCTTCTATTTTCAATTTTTTTTATGCCAAAACGGTGTCGTATTGGAAGATTCAGTTTTTTATCTGACCGGACCAACGGCCGATTCCCTGTTGAACCGGTCAAGTCCGATTTTTAAAACACAGCTCACCACTATACTACAATGACCCCAATGCGTCGTTGCCGGGGATCAAACACGGGTCACCCGCGTGACAGGCGGGAATACTTACCACTATACTACAACGACCCCAATTAATGTTCATTTTTAATTTGTGAAATATTTATTTTTATTATATTAAAAAAAACTTAAAAAAAGTGTCATTGCAAGGGATCGAACCCGGGTCACCCGCGTGACAGGCGGAAATACTCACCACTATACTACAACGACTCCAATTAATGTTAGTTTTTAATTTGTGAAATATTCATTTTCATTATACTAAAAAAAACATTAAAAAAAAAAAGCGCCATAGCAAGGGATCGAACGCGGGTCACCCGCGTGATAGGCAGAAATACTCACCACTATACTACAACGACTCCAATTAATGTTCATTTTTAATTTGTGAAATATTTATTTTCATTATACTAAAAAAAACTTTAAAAAAGCGCCGTTGCCGAGGATCGAACCCGAGTCACCCGCGTGACAGGCGGGAATACTCACCACTATACTACAACGACCCCAATTATTGTTTGTTTTTAATTTGTGAAATATTTATTTTTATTATACTAAAAAAAACTTTAAAAAAGCGCCATTGCCCGGGATCGAACTTGGGTCACTCACGTGACAGGCGGGAATACTTACCACTATACTACAATGACCCCAATTAATGTTCATTTTTAATTTGTGAAATATTTATTTTTATTATATTAAAAAAAACTTAAAAAAAGTGTTGTTGCAAGGGATCGAACCCGGGTCACCTGCGTGACAGGCGGAAATACTCACCACTATACTACAACGACTCTAATTAATATTATTTTTTAATTTGTAAAATATTCATTTTCATTATACTAAAAAAAACATTAAAAAAAAAAAGCGCCATATCAAGGGATCGAACGCAGGCCACCCGCGTGATAGGCAGAAATACTCACCACTATACTACAACGACTCCAATTAATGTTCATTTTTAATTTGCGAAATATTTATTTTCATTAAACTAAAAAAAAATTAAAAAAAAGGCCGTTGCTGGGGATCGAAACCGAGTCACCCGCGTGACAGGCGGGAATACTCACCACTATACTACAATGACCCCAATTAATATTCATTTTTAATTTGTGAAATATTTATTATCATTATACAAAAAAAAAACTTAAAAAAAGCGCAGTTGCCGGGGATCGAACATGGGTCATCCGCGTGACAGTCATGAATACTCACGAGTATACTACAACGACCCCAATTAATGCTCATTTTTAATTTGTAAAATATTTATTTTCATTATACAAAAAAAAACTTAAAAAAAGCGTAGTTGCCGGGGATCGAACTTGAGTCACCCGCGTGACAATTATGAATACTCACCACTTTACTACAACGAACACAATTAATATTCATTTTTAATTTGTGAAATATTTATTTTCATTATACAAAAAAAACTTAAAAAAAGCGCAGTTGCCGGGGATCGAACTTGGGTCATCCGCGTGACAGTCATGAATACTCACGAGTATACTACAATAACCCTAATTAATGTTTGTTTTTAATTTGTGAAATAATTATTTTCATTATACTAACAAAAAACTTAAAAAAAGCGCCGTTGCCGGGGATCGAACCCAGGTCACCCGCGTGACAGGCGGGAATACTCACCACTATACTACAACGACCCCAATTAATGTTCGTTTTTAATTTGTAAAATATTTATTTTCATTAAACTAAAAAAAAATTAAAAAAAGCGCCGTTGCCGGGGATCGAACCCGGGTCACCCGCGTGACAAGCGGGAATACTCACCACTATACTACAACGACCCCAATTAATGTTCGTTTTTAATTTGTGAAATATTTATTTTCATTATACTAAAAAAAAAATTAAAAAATGCGCCGTTGCCGGGGATCGAACCCGGGTCACCCGCGTGACAGGCGGGAATACTCACCGCTATACTACAACGACCCCAATTAATGTTCATTTTTAATTTGTGAAATATTTATTTTTATTATACTAAAAAAAA
>CATKHJ010141707.1:0-15725 GCA_949750685.1 Vernicia montana | reverse complement strand
TTTTTTTTTACTTATTATGCAAAACATTTATTAAAAGATATAGAGCATATTTAAGAGACTTTCTACTTAAGTTAAATTATTTATAATAAAGAGTCATTTAAAGAGTTGGTTTAACTCTTTATATTTATATAGCCCAAACTTTACTCTTTATTTTAATTATAATTAATGTATGTTATCTATTTCTATTTATTTGTTTCTTTAAAAATATTTTTCTCTTTTAATGAAGAGCAAAATATAAAATTTTCTAATGTGCTATTTAAAATAAAGAGTACTATTGGAGATACTCTTATATATAGAAATCTTATGTGCTTATATATAATTTCGGAGACCAATTAATCCGAAATTATATATATATATATATATATAATTTGTCATTTTCTTGATATCCTCCACCCTCTCACACTTAAAAAAAGGTAAGAAAATCAATTAGACTGTGTTATTGGCAATTTGAAATTTGAGATTTAAGAATTTTGTAAGAGTGAAATTTGAGATTTAAGATTTTTTTAAAAAAAATTTTCCTTTTTTTCTTTTAAAATTTTTATAATGAAAATGAGTGATACAATGCCTCTTGGAATTTCATATGAAAAGAAAATATTTTCTTAATTTATATTTGTTGGGAATTATCGCAAATTCTCTATATGCTAGATTTATGAGAGAGAGCAAAAATAATAAATACACACAATTTACGTGATTCGGCACAAATTTGTCTACTCCACGGGCTGCTGCAAATCTTTCACTAAAGAAAGAAAAAATATAGTATTTACAACACTCACAACTCAAGAAAATTTCTCTCAATTTTTCCTCAACAATTCTCACTTCTTTTCTCTGCACCTCACCACATATATATTTTCACAACTTCAATACACTAAAGAACATGAAAATATGGTGCTGTATTTATAAACCCAACAGCTCATTTTTCACGCGTATTTGCTACCTAATTTTCAACTGTCACTTTCATCTTTGTCAAAAAAATTGGCAGCCTTTGACAAGTGATACTTTTTTTTAAAAAGAAACATGTTGGCTTTCGGTGCAATTGCAAAACACGATTGATGTACTCAATGGTCTGTACGAGACCAGACATTGGTCATGCAGTGAAAGTTGTTAGCAGGTTTATGTTAAATCCAGGGAAAGCTCATTGAGAAGCAGTAAAATGGATTTTGAGGTATCTACGAGACACCACAGAGAAGTGTTTGTACTTTGGAAAAGGAGATTTAAAGGTACAAGGCTACGTAGACGCGGACTTTGGAGGTGAAGTCGATCACCAAAGAAGCACCACTAGTTATATATTCATAGTTGGAAATACCGTTGTTAATTGGATGTCGATGATACAGAAGATTGTCACTCTATCCACTACAGAGGTAGAGTATGTAGCAGTGACTGACGCTAGTAAAGAGATGATATGGCTTCAAGGTTTGTTAACTGAGCTAGGATTCAAACAAGAGAAGAATGTTATGCACAATGATAGTCAGAACGCAATACATTTGACGAAAAATTTAGCATTTCATTTTAGAACCAAGCATATTGGATTTCGTTATCACTTCATTAGATCTCTGTTAGAGGATGAGGTGTTAAGATTGGAGAAAATCCAAGGAAACAAGAATCCAGCTGACATGTTAATAAAGTCGGTGACTATCGACAAACTGAAGTTGTATTCAACTTCAGTTGGCCTACAAAAAATGACAAGGCTAGGAAAAGCTGCTGCATTGATCAATGTGTGAAGACAGATTGAAATCGGTCTTCAAGTGAGAGATTGTCAAAATTTGCGGCTCAACAACTGCACCGAAAGCTGCACCAATAATCAACACGTTTTTTTTACGTGTTGGTTGTTGGTGTAGTGTTCGGTGCAGTTGTTGAGCCGTAAACTTTGACAATATTGTTTATCAAATTAATATTTTCCATAGGCAGTATTTTTTTTTTTTTTTATAAACCACAAAAGTTGTGACTAATTTAGTGGGAGATGTTAAAGGGGAGGGTTATCCCTATTGTGTAGCTTACAATATTATTTCAGTCCATAATTCTCTCATGAATAAAAAAAAATTAATATTTTCCACAGGCAGTAGTTTTTTTTTTTTTTAATACGTCCCCAAATTCCTTTCAATAAATTGTACAAAATTTCCTTTTAAGTAGAGTTGCTTAGGATTTTACTGCAAGTAGAGCACCAAGTCCCGTAACTAAAAAAAATCAACTGGCTACTACAATTCTAAAGCCACTAGAAAAATCATGCATGCATTTATATATTTTTGGAAAGGAAATGCTTAAGGTAAACTAAAGAAATTTGCTTCAAATAAATAAAGAAGGTTGAATATTTGATCATTGATGAATGATGATTCATGTTAGAATTCCTTCAATAAATTTGAATGGAAAACCAAATGCCATATTAATTCGCACTTTGAAGAAAAGAAAACAAATGATTTGCATATTAATTTGAAGAGAAAAACAAATTATTTGCATATTAATTTGAAGGGAAACTAAGATCATTGATCACCAAGAAAAATAAACTAAAATCCATTTAAAAATAATTGGACCATTTCTCAAACTGTGAAAAATAAAATAAAATCAATTTTTTTTAAAAAAAATTTGGACCATTTCTCGATTTGTGCGTGTCATCCTTGCGCAGGGGCCATGCTAATCTTCTCTGTATCGTTCCAATTTTATCGGATGTCCCCGAAGGGACAAACATTGATCTTTCTCCTCCATTTATAAATACTTTAATTTTTTCATACCTTGTCGATGTGGGATTTCACTAGAGTTTTGGAGATGGGCCTACGTTGATCATGGGTTCCCAATTTAAGAATGAATGATGGAAGGAAACATATTTGGGCCAAAATCAAAGCCCCTCAAATTCCACACATAAACCAATCACCTAGTTTAATTTACCCATCATAAATTTCCCACAAGCAAAAATGGAAAAATATAGGCAAATAAAAGCAAATCAACCCAACAAAGTAAAGTAAACAAAACAAATCTCGCAAATTCTTCCAAATTAAAACACGATTCTACAAGAAACCCAACAAGCACCAAAAGTCACAATGATTTTTCCTTTATTAGAAAAGTTAAAATATATATATATATATATATATATATATATATATATATATATATATATATATATATATATCATAACTTAAAAACCAGTTCATGCAAGTCCTAGTTAGATAGTTAGAAGATAGAACCAAAAATGGTGGAATGGGAACCTGTATTTTTTATTTGATGAGAAAAAAAAAAAAAAAAAAAAAAAACTTAACAAGTCAAAGAAATGAAATGAGAAAGAACTGAAACAAGTGTGTGTGTGTGTGTGAGAGAGAGAGAGAGAGAGAAATTTGTAAGAGAGAAGGCGTAAGGAATATTAGAATTTGAGAAGAGAGAGACAGAGAAATGGAGACCAATGAGCAGTGGTCAACCAAAACTTAGATTTTAATTAACCCCATTAATTTATTATTTTTTCTTATCTGCCTTTCTCATTATTTTTTTTTCACTTTTTTGCCCTTTACTTTTCTTTTTATCACCTCATTACCACTTGGTCTCCTCTCCCTCCTCTTCTCCTCTTTGTGAATTAGTTTTGTTATGGTTACCTTACTGCCCTTGTATATTGAATACATTAAAAAAAAAAAAATCTTTAACTATTCTTGAAGAAAAAGTAAGAAAAAAAATGATTAAAAAATCAATTTGATAATTAAATTGTAAAATATTAAAAAAAATTATATCATTTTATACTAAACTGAAAAAATATACTAAATATATATTATTTGCTCAAACAAATATATCAAATATATACGAAATATATATTAGTTATATACCAATTGTATATAAATATATACAAAACATATGCGAAAAATTATATGAGATGGATATTATTTTTTGGAACTTAGTAAATGTATACCAAATATTAAACATATACTAGATATATACCAAACATATACATAACGTATGTCATACATATATAAAATAGATACCAAATATATACCATTTTTTTGGGTCTATTTTTTTTTTTGAACAAACTGAAAAAATATACTAAACATATACTATTTGCTCAAAAAAAATATCAAACATATATGTGATGTATAACATTTATGTACAAAAAAGATATAAACATATATCATTTTTGGGTTGTTCTTATTTTTTTTAACAAACTAAAAAAATATACCAAACATATACCATTTGCTAAAAAAATATATCAAACGTATATCATATATATACAAAACATATACCATTTTCTGGATTTTTTTTTTTAACAAATTGGAAAAATATACCAAACATATACGAAACGTATACTATATATATATATATATATATATATATATATATATATATATATATATATATATATATATACACGAAACAAATACAAACATATATCATTTGCTAGATTTATTTTTTTGAACAAATTAAAAAAATATATATATCAAACATATATCATTTGCTAAAAAAAATATATTAAACGAATAGATAAGTTAAGATTTTTTTTTTTTTTAATTCAAGTCTAACTTCAGTAGAGACTAGAGTAAAATTGGAACTTGAAAAAATTAAAACAATAAAATGTATAGAAACTTGAAATACATTAATTAAAATTGGAATAAAAAGTGAAATTTAACTCTCCATATGTGAAAAGCCAAACCAACTCTTTACTTTATATTTAAAGAATAAAGAGTCTGTTGGACTATTGTTTTATGAGATAACTCTTTATAATAAAGAGTTTAAGTTATATATAGAGTGCATTGGGGAAGCTCTAAATGTTATTCTTTTAATTTTTTACAGTATTTGATAAGTGGAAAAATGCATAATAATTTAGATTAAATTCCATTTATTTTGGTAAATATTTTTTTCTTTTTATTTGGAATTTTTATTTAAAAAGGAAAATTAAAATTTTCAAGTGTTGGTGCTTGAATTTAAAGAAAGGATTGTGGAAAGGGCAAAAATTCTGATTTCGAATGCATTTTGGAGGAAGAAAAATTTCAGGCAGAAGATTTTATTTAATAAGGCGTGCTCACGCCTTACCAGTAGGCGACCTGATGATTTTGAGCTGCGAGTTTTCAGGCCAAACCACTTTGAAAAGCATCCTTTTACACCTATCTTATGAGCTGGCAGATCCCTTAATTGATTTGGTTTCTATTTTGAAGATTTGGAAAGTAGAATTCTTAGGGAAGTTTAATTCCTATCTCGTAGGAATTTGTTTATGAAGTCATATCTTTTAGGAATTATAAATAGATAGGATCTTTATTATTTTGGAGCAGAAGAGAGGGGGAGGATTGCTGGAAGTTACGTGTTCAAGAGGAGAATCAAGATTATTCAAAAGTTTTTGATTGCAAAAATTCCATGAGTCTTCCTTTGTATCTCTTTAGTTCATCTTCTTGTATTATTATGAACTAAATTCTTCTTTGCTAAGGTTATGGAAAGCCTAACTTCTACAATGATTTAATTTTTATTTTAATTCAATTAAGTTTATTTTTATTTCCATATGTCTATGATTTGTGTACTTAATGCAATTAGGAGAATTGGCCAACTCTTAGTTGATTTAATTTATGTGAAAGAATTGGAAAAGGATTTCATATAATAGATTAAATAAATCATATTGTGAATTGAATGGTGTATAGGAATATATATACATGATTCATCTGTTCTCTATAAATTTTTCATGGAACTTAATGCACTTTCTATCTCGAGAATTCTAATAGAGGAATCTAGGGATTACTTAATAAAAGTAGATTTAGTATATCTTGGAAGAGAATACTAGATGTATTAGGAAAAATTTCAGCTTATGGGAATAATAAATTAACTTGGTTGATTGAATAAATTAAGTATCATTGGAAGAGGTAGGTGGACCAAAAGCTTTAGCATCTTTAGTCTGATGGTTACAAGTTTTTATAATTGACTGTTTTAATTTTATTTTATTTTCAGTTATTTAATTTTCTCAATAAAAAATTTGATTTTCCAAATAATTAGAGGTTAACTATAGTTTTAGTAATTATTTTGTTAAATCCTCATGGGAACGATATCTTTTTACTACTTGATAAATTAGTGCACTTGCTAGGGTTTACAAATTTTGCTATCAAGTTTTTGGTGCCGTTGCCAGGAATTTAATTCTAAAATAATATTAGAACTTGTTGACATTGGTTAATTTGGATTTTTTTTTTAAATTTGTTTAATTCCTTTTTGCTTTTCAAGATAACTGGTGTTTGACACGTGCTAGTGGTGGAGAACTAGTGGTGTACGATCCTGAAATTGAGAGAACCTTCTACGCTTTGCGAAGAGCCAACCGAAATCAAGAGCAAGAAAAGGTTGAAGAAGTTGAAGTAGAGGAGAAGATGGCGGACGAAGCAAAACGAACACTCATGGACTACGTATGCACAACAATTGATGGAGTCGCTTCTAGCATTAACAAGCCCGCAATTCAAGCCAACAATTTTGAGATCAAGCCTGCAATTATTCAGATGATCCAAACAAGTGTTCAATTTAGTGGGTTGCCAAGTAATGATCCTAATGCACACATCGTTAACTTCTTGGAAATTTGTGACACCTTCAAGCATAATGGAGCTAGCGATGATGTTATTAGACTTAGACTTTTCCCATTTTCATTGCGTGATAAGGCTAAGGATTGGCTTAACTCACTACCTGCAGGGAGTATCACTACTTAGAATGATTTGACTCAAAAAATTTTGGCTAAATATTTTCCTCCCTCTAAAACTGCAAAATTAATTAATGATATTACTACTTTTTCTCAAGTAGAGAGGGAATATTTGTATGAGGCTTGGGAACGATTTAAAGAGTTGCTTAGAAAGTGCCCTCACTATGAAATACCAGTGTGGCGCCAAATTCAAACTTTTTATAATGATATTACTCCAACTAATCGTTCTACTATTAATGTAGCTATAGGTGGCACAATCATGAGGAAAACTCCAGAGGAAGCTTATGATCTAGTGGAAGAGATGGCATCAAATAGCTACCAATGGAATAGTGATAGAGCCGATCGAAGAGGAGCTAGAGTTCATAATGTTCATTCTTTTACAGCTTTATCCGCACAACTTGCTAGTTTAAATAAGAAATTGGATAGTCTTAGTGTTGCAACAATAAATGTTTATTATGAACTTTGTGGTCAATTAGGACATATAAGCTCTGATTGTCAAGTAGGTAATCCTTTTGCTTCACATGAAAGTGCTAATTTTGTTTCTCATAGTGGCAGGTCGAACTTCAATCCTTATTCGAGCACATACAACCCAGAGTGGAGGAATCATCCAAATTTTTCATGGAGTAATAATCAACAAAAAACACTCATGGGATTCCAACAACAGCCACCTCCACAAGAAAAGAAGAGAAATTTAGAGGATATGATTTCTAAGTTCATTAGTAGTGCAGAGACAAAATTCCAAGATCATGAAAAATGGTTTTTTAATCAAGAGGCATCTATTAAGAACTTAGAAGTTCAAATGGGGCATATTGTGAATTTGTTGTTTGAAAGAAGAGAGGGAAGATTTCCTAGCAACACTGAGAAAAATTCGAAAGAGCAAGTGAATGCAATTACCTTGAGAAGTGGAAGGATAATTGGAGAAACTGAAAAAGGTACTCAAAAGAAGAAGGATGAGCATGAAAAAGAAGTTGATGATCCACCAATGGAGACAAAAGGGAGTACACCTAAACTTAATTTAGATGATATTAAAATTCCTCTCCCTTTTTTTAAAAAAGTTTTAAAAGCTAACTTGGATAAACAATTTGAAAAGTTTTTAGAGGTGTTCAAAAAAGTACATATTAACATTCCTCTTCTAGATGTAGTTTCGCAGATGCCAAGTTATGCCAAATTCTTGAAGGAAGTGATTTCAAACAAAAGAAGATGGGAAGAATGTGAGATGGTAAAGCTAAATGAAGAGTGCTCAATAATCTTACAGAATAAATTGCCCCCAAAGCTTAATGATCCAGGGAGTTTTTCTATTCCTTGCACTGTAGGAGATACTGATTTCGACAAAGCTTTATGTGATCTAGGTGCTAGTATAAACTTAATGCCATATTATGTTTTTGAAAAACTTGGATTACATGAACTAACACCTACTACTTTTACCTTGCAATTAGCTGATAGAAGTATTAAATATCATAGGGAAATAATAAAGGATGTTTTAGTCAAGGTGGGCCAGTTTATTATACCTGTTGATTTCATTGTGTTGGATATGGAGGAGGATCGTGCAATGCCTTTGATTTTAGGTAGACCTTTTCTTACTACTGGTAATGCTTTAATTGATGTTCAAAAAGGTCTACTTACTCTTAGAATCAATGGTTAAGAAGTAGTGTTTAATGTGTTTAAAGCAATGAAATATCCTAACACAATTGAACATGAAATATTTGCAATTGATTACATTGATGTGTGTGCAGCTGAGACAAATAAATGTGACTTAAAAGATCCTTTGGATGAATGCATTCTTAATTCTTGTGAAGATGTGCAGGTCTTGGATGAGAAACATAGGGAAGTATTGAATTATTTAGAGGTTAGTCAAGAAGGGTTCAAGCCATAACAAGGAAAATTTTTACCTTTGGATGGACCATCTTCTACTAAGCAATTGCATCCATCCATTGAAAATCCTCCAACTTTGGAACTTAAACCCTTGCCTTCTCATTTGAAATATATATTTTTGGGTAAAAATTCCACTTTGCCTATATTAATCTCTTCTAAATTGACAGGGCTTCAAGAGGAAAAGTTAATAAGGGTGCTTAAGGAACATATCTTGGTATTTGGATGGAGCATAGCCAACATAAAAGGCATCAACCCTTTAGTGTGTACACACAAAATTTTGATGGAAAAATGATGCAAACCCAAGGTGCAACCACAAAGAAGGCTGAATCCCAAAATGCAAGAGGTAGTAAAGAAAGAAATTCTTAAATGGCTTGAAGCAGCTATTATCTATCCTATCTCTGATTCTCCATGGGTAAGTCATGTTCAAGTTGTACCAAAAAAAGGTGGGACCACTATAATTTTAAATGAAAATAATGAATTGATTCCTACTAGAACTATAACTGGTTGGAGGGTTTACATTGACTATAGGAAATTGAATGAGGCTTGTCATTTACCTGTTGAGTTAGAACATAAAGCTTATTGGACCATCAAACTTTTGAATTTTGATTTGGAAGTTGCAAGTGATGGAAGAAAACTTCAGCTCAACGAATTGGATGAGTGGAGAAACCAAGCATATGAGAATACTCGGATTTACAAAGAAAGAACCAAAGCATGGCATAATTCTCGTATTGCAAGGAAAAAATTTAAAGAAAGAGAAAAAGTTCTCATTAACTCTCATTTCAAGCTATTTCCGCGAAAATTAAAGACCAGGTGGAGTGGACCATTTATAGTGGCTAAGGTATTTTCCCATAGGGCAATTGAATTACACAATGGTATGGGGGGTACACTCAAGGTGAATGGACAACATTTGAAGCACTATATTGAGGGGGAGAAACCTATTCACTATGAATCCACTCTCTCCCTACAAAAACCTTGAAAGAAAGAAGCAATGTCAAGTTAGTGACGTTAAAAGAGCTCTTGTTGGGAGGCAACCCAACAAATTTAATAGTTTCATATTTTTTATTCTTTATTTTTAATTTTAAAATATTTAGTATAAAAAAAATGTTTAGTTTAGACTTATTTTGATAGTCAGCACGCACGGCTTATTCCTGGGTTAATTCTCTGAAAAATCATTTTAGAGTTGTAGCCTTCGTTTAATAAGGCGTGCCCACGGATTGTAGAAACAAGCCTTCTGCCTGAAAATCGCACTTCACATTTTTTTTTTTTCTAACCTTAGTCCTTCAACTTCAACTGCACTAGCTGGTTATGAAGAGTAGTTGCAGCGATTAGAATGCAGAATTTCAAAAATGAAAAAGAATCTAGCCGCTTACCTTACGTCTAAAGGATTCCAGCCACCCTACCCACCTAGCCCTTAGATGTCCAAAGTTATGCAGCTCACCATTCAGGGAAGTCCTCTAACTTCTATTTTTTATCAGTTTTTAGTTTACATTTTGTTAGTTTTTGTTATACATTGAGGACAATATATGTGATAAGTGTGGGGGAGGGTCTTGTGTTTTTGGTGGTTGATTATTAGTTTGCCTCAATCCTTACTTTTTGAATTTTCTTGTTGAAATTTCTTTCTTCTTGGATACTTGTTGGTAGATAATTTTGAATTGTCATGAATCATGATCTTAAATTGACAATGCGAGATAGGATTCATGCATGATTAGTTGAAATCTTTTTGGGCTAATTTAAGTATTTCATTGCATTTAACAATCAATTTTTATGAAAAATGTGCAAGATCTAATACAAATTGAACCTAAAAGTGAGTTTTTGAGCCTTTGAGCATTGCATATATTTTACTCTTATGATTTTTTGTTGAGTGAATTGTCAAACATAGTTTGTTGTTCTAGAACTTGCTTTGTTATACATGTTGAGACCATACTTAATAAGTTCATGAATTAGAATGAAAAGGGGTATTAGGATTAGCCCATTTTGAATTCGAAAAAACCTACCCTATTAAATTTTCCCTTAGAGAAACCAAGTTGAGCCTTTTTCCTTTCTTTGTTTAACCACATTAATGCTACCTTAAACCTTTTACATTTTACCTTTACCTTTAAGATCAAAGCATTTATTGGGATGAATGGCACGAAAATTATAACATTCTTGTGAGTTTTTGAAATTTTTTGGAAATTAACCTAGAGCAATAAACCAATCATATTGTCTATAAATAAAAGGAAAAGAATAAGAAGAAGAAGAAGAAGAAATTGAAGAAAAAGTGTGTGCTTATTTTGATTGCTCTAGTTGTTATGGTAGTTGATTGCAAGAATGTTTGATGTTCTTAAAAGTGAAAATTCTTGTGTCTTAGTTTGTTGTGATTGCTTTGATCTTTCAACACCTAAAAAAAAAAAAATCCTTTTTTATCAAACCTAAACCCAAAACCCTAATCCCATTACACCTTTTTTAACCCCTTTTAGTTTCTAGTTCATTGAACACATAACATAGTGGTGGAGATGTGATATATGAGCAAGCTTATGTTAATAACATTCTTTGTTTTGACATGAGAATTTATGATATCCTAAACACTTTGAGTGCATAGAGTGACATCAATGAGAGGGTATTAAGATCTTGTTGCATTTTGAATTTAAAGAGATTGTTAATTGTAATGAGTGCTTATTTTTAGTTTTAAAAACTTTTCTTCTATTTGATGCTTGTTTCCTTGATTGTTGAGTCAATTTGGGTTCATGAGAATTGATGGTTTGAAATTGTTTATTGATGAATAGAATAGGAGGAAGAAGTAGATATTGGGAAGTTTTTAAAGTTTTGGTTGAGGTATATATGCTTGGGGACAAGCATCATCTTAAGTTTGGGGGAATTTGATAAGTGGAAAAATACATAATAATTTAGATTAAATTCCCTTTATTTTGGTAAATAATTTTTTATTTTTATTTGGAATTTTTATTTAAAAAGGAAAATTAAAATTTTCAAGTGTTGGTGCTTGAATTTAAAGAAAGGAGTGTGGAAAGTGCAAAAATTCTGATCTCGAGTGCATTTTGGAGGAAGAAAATTTTCAAGCAGAAGACTTTATTTAATAAGGCGTGCCCACACTTTACCAGTAGGCGACTTGACGATTTTGGAAAAGGGAGCTGCGAGTTTTCAGGCCAAACCACTTTGAAAAGCATCCTTTTACACCTATCTTATAAGCTGGCATATCCCTTAATTGATTTGGTTTCTATTTTGAAGATTTGGAAAGTAGAATTCTTAGGGAAGTTTAATTCCTATCTCGTAGGAATTTATTTAGGAAATCATATCTTTTAGGATTATAAATAGATAGGATCTTTATTATTTTGGAGTAGAAGAGAGGGGGAGGATTGCTAGAAGTTATGTGTTCAAGAGGAGAATCAAGATTATTCAAAAGTTTTTTATTGCAAAAATTCCATAAGTCTTCCTTTGTATCTCTTTAGTTCTTCTTTTATTATTATGAACTAAATTCTTCTTTGCTAAGGCTATGGAAAGCCTAACTTCTATAATGATTTAATTTTTATTTTAATTCAATTAAGTTTATTTTTATTTCCATATGTCTATGATTTATGTACTTAATACAATTAGGAGAATTGGCCAACTCTTAGTTGATTTAATTTATGTGAAAGAATTGGAAAAAGGATTTCATATAATGGATTAAATAAATCATAGTGTGAATTGAATGGTGTATAGGAATATATATACATGATTCATTTGTTCTCTATAAATTTTTCATGGAACTTAATGTACTTTCTATCTCGAGAATTCTAATAGAGGAATCTAGGGATTACTTGACAAAAGTAGATTTAGTATATCTTGGAAGAGAATACTAGATGTATTAGGAAAAATTTCAACTTATGGGAATAATAAATTAACTTGGTTGATTGAATAAATTGAGTATCATTGGAAGAGTTAGGTGGACCAAAAGCCTTAGCATCTTTAGTCTGATTGTTACAAGTTTTTATAATTGATTGTTTTAATTTTATTTTATTTTTCAGTTATTTAATTTTCTCAATCAAAAATCTGATTTTCCAAATAATTTTAGATTAACTATAGTTTTAGTAATTATTTTATTAAATCCTCGTGGGAATGATATCTTTTTACTACTTGATAAACTAGTGCACTTGCTAGGGTTTACAAATTTTGCTATCAGTATTTTTGAAATTTTTTTATTGGTACCGTAAAAATGAAAATTTTTGTTTTTTTTTTTTATTGATGTGCTCAGGAAGAATTTTGATCTCTAACACACTTATAGGCGATCTTCAACACCTCCAAGATAACAAGTTAGAGTGAATTAATAAAGCGTATAGAAACTTGAAATGCATTGTTAAAATTGGAAAAAAAAAAAAAAAGAGTGAAATTTAACTCTCCATATATGGAAAGTCAAACCAACTATTTAATTTATATTTAAAGAATAAATAGTCTGTTGAACTATTATTTTATAAGATAACTCTTTATAATAAAAAGTTTGAGTTATATATAGAGTGCATTGGGGAAGCTCTAAATGTTATTCTTTTAATTTTTTACAGTATTTTTTAAATTTTTTTATTGGTACCGTAAAAATGAAATCTTTTGCCTTTTTTTTTTTTTTTTTTTTTTTTTGTTATTGATGTGCTTAGAAAGAATTCTGATTTCTAACACACTTATAGGCGATCTTCAATATCTATAAGATAATGGAGAGAATGACAATATTTATAGAGGTGTTCTCAAGTTGTAGAATCATTTTTGGAATCAGATTACTCTTTTACAGTATTATACATGGAGATAATTTTCAAGTTAGAACATGATATGGACTATATGGACGAGCTCTTAATTCGCCTAGAATGATTAGTTAAGATAAGTATGTAACAGTTATTTTTGAAATTTTTTCTTTTTTATTTTCTTAATGGACATTATCACACCGACCCTCTGGTTTAAAATAATGTTTATTTTAATGTTCAACATTTGGTTACTATTAATGATTGAAAATGATAATTAGAATGTTTTTTTTTTTTTTGCCAAATTTTAATGTGGATAATTAAAATGTTGAAAGATGAAATTTTTAATTATTGATACTTGACCTTTCAATCATTAATTGTTGACCACTATCACTAACTACCAATAGTTAAGTGTAATATTCGACTTAAACCAAATAGAATAAGAAAATTTCCTTTCTTTTAGAAATAATAATAATATAATAGTTATTATAACTATTAAAATCTCACAAGATTTTCTAAAATATAAATTTCATCCTTAATTATAAATTTATAAAATTTTATTACACTTTACTGTAATCATTTTAAGTTATATTATATTTTTAAAATTTAATTGCACGTTTAAAACACATAATTTTATACTTGTCATTAATGTTATAAGAATTAAGTTCTCAAATTCATTCTTATAATCTGAAATTGGAATAATTACGTGGGAAGGTAGATGATGCTTCAGTTGTTGAATTCTTAAGGATTAAACAGCTGTTAGATCAATTATTAGATCAAGAGGAAGTGTATTGGAAGCAGCAAGCGAAAGATTTTTGGCTTCGCGAAGGGGACTTGAATTCCAAGTACTTCCATGCTAGTGCATCCTTGAAACACAAGAAGAATACAATTGTAAAGTTAGTAGATGATGCAGGGTTGGTGGTGTCGGATTTAGAGGGTCTTTGTGGGGTGGTTAAGCAATACTTTCATGGCTTATTTCAAGCTAATAATTCTAGTGCTCTACAGTTGGATTTCGATTTAGACAATAAAGTTACAGGAGACGAGAATGCAATTCTAATTCAGCCATTCACTTTGGATGAGTTCACGATGGTAATTCACCAAATGCATTCGGATAAGGCTCCAGGCCCGGATGGTTTAAATCCTTCTTTTTTTCAGTCACACTAGTCTTTAATCGGTAAGGAAATTTTCAGGCGGTAACAATTTGGCTTCTTGATTTCAATTTTCCCCTATCATTAAATGACACCATGATTGTTCTGATACCAAAGTGTGTGAACCCCACTTCTATGAAAGATCTGCGACCCATTTCTCTTTACAACGTTCTTTACAAAATTGTTGCAAAAGTTTTGGCAAACAGATTTAAACATATTCTTTCTCGAATTATTTCAAATAGTCAATTTGCATTTGTACCTGGTAGGTCTATCAGTGATAATGTCCTGATTGCTTGTGAGGTTCTGCATTTTATGAAACGGAAGACTAGGGGTTTGGTTGGGGAGGTGGCTTGGAAATTGGATATCAGTAAGGCTTATGATCGAGTGGATTGGACTTTTCTGCAAAGCATGATGTCATTGATGGGGTTTGATCCTATTTGGATAAAATGGATAATGCTCTGTGTCACCACAGTTCAATATTCGATCATAGTTAATGGTTCTGAGGTAGTCCCAATTATAACTGGTAGAGGTCTACGTCAAGGTTGTCCTCTTTCTCCCTACCTTTTCATCATCTATGCTGAGGGGTTGTTTGCTCTAATTTGGAAAGCTGAGGCTACTGGTGCTCTACATAGGTGCAAGGTGTGTCGTTCTGCCCTTAGTATCTCTCATCTTTTTTTTGCTGATGACAGCTTTCTATTTTTTAATAGCACCACTTCTAAGGCGAATGTAGTACAGTCTATTCTAACCAAGTATGAGAACATGTCTGGTCAAGCAATTAATTTCAACAAGTCAGGGATCATGTTTTCTTCTAATGTTAGAGTAGACAAGCAAGCTGAGATAAAAGGTATGTTGGGAGTTTCTAATCTAGTTAGCACTGGCAAGTATCTCGATCTCCCATCTGTTGTTGGTAGATCTAAAAGGGCCATCTTTAGTTTTTTAAAAGATAGGATTTGGAAGCGTATTCAAGGATGGAAGTCGAAGCTCTTATCTCATGCAGGGAAAGGAATTCTAATTAAAACTGTAGCCTAAGCAATTCCAATGTATTGTATGGGTTTGTTTCTTATTCCTATTTCTATCTATGAAGAAATTCAACGCATGTTGAATTCTTTCTGGTGGGGTTCAAGTATTGGCAGTTCAAAAGGAATAAGGTGGCAAAGCTGGTCTCGTTTGTGTCATAGCAAAGAACTTGGTGGTATGCGTTTTTGTGATTTTCAAGATTTCAATGTCACACCTCGCTTCGGGCGGTGCAACGGTCCTAGGGCATGGGTAGGCATAAGGCCACCGACCACCCGTAGAACCCATAAACATGACTTCCACATACGACATCATTGCATCTAATACACACATATCCCCAAGATCTCAACCTGAACATACATATTCACATAA
>CATKHJ010141686.1:0-12520 GCA_949750685.1 Vernicia montana | reverse complement strand
GGAACAATTGCTTAAACATCAATGTGGTTCCTTTTGCCATCTCCCCTTTCAACCATGTCTCTCACCCAAACATGTCCAAGCACTGACCTAGACATCACTTTGGTTCCTTATACCATCCCTCTTCAATCATCCCTCTCACCCAAACATGTCCAAGCACTGACCCAGACATCACTTTGGTTCCTTGTACCATCATTTCCCTTAAGTTCACTATCATCATAATCACCTTACAAACAAGCCAATTATGATGAGGGGGCAGCTATGAACACTTATTTTAGCATCCCAAAAATTATTTCTGAATTCACAGAACTGATCAGAATATTTTTCTAGTCAAGCCAGCACTTTTCTGATCTTGATCAAACAAACTGTACCAGACAGTATTTTCCCAAGACTGATCGAATTTTCCTCAAAGCAGACTGTCAAACTATCCCAAAAATCCTTCCAAGCCTACCAGAGCAGACTGTAATATTTTTCTATCCAACCTTATATTTTTTTCAAACCTGAGCAGACTTCCTGTATCAGATAGCCTTTTTCCGAGACTAATCGAATTTCTCCAAAAACTGACTGCCAAAATGTCCGATAATTAATTTCGGATCCAACGACACCAACCGGTAATTTTTCAGACTTCAAAATACCCAGAAACTGACCTAGAATCTTCAAAAACTGACCCGAAAAGCCCCAAAAACTGAACCGGAGCACGAGGGGCACGCGGACGTCCGCGTGTCATCCACACGGAGCTGCGCAGAAGCCTTGCGGATCCGCAAGGCGTCTGCGCGGCTCCGCAAGTCATCCACGCGGCTCCGCAAGTCATCCACGCGGACGTTCACGTGGAAGTCACCCGGAGCCGCGCAGAGACCTGCGGCCACCGCAAGTACCCCCTACGGCTCTGCCACCGACGCGCCTGACGCGTGTCAGTGGCAGATGTGTCAATACGAATTGACCGTACTGACACGTCCGCACAGACAGCCCAAGGATCCGCACGCGCATTTGGAGGATCCGCACGCACGTCTCGCAGATGCCGCACGCGGACCGTGCGGATCCACGTGTCCCGCACGAGGATCCTCCACCAGTTTTTGCGGCCTCGACCCTTTTTGTGCAATTTTGAAATTGCCCCTCCTTTTTTCTGCTTTTTTATACTATTTTTGGTCTTTTTCCACCTCTCATTTTTCCCTATAAATAGCCTACCTCATTTCACTTCAATTCACACCTCAAAGCATTTGTAAATCTTCCAATTGCTTTTTCTCTCTCTCTCTCTAATTAGTTTTGCTCTGTCTCTAATTAATTAATTAGTTAATTAAAAATTAATTTTAATTAACTAATTAATATTTTTTTTAAAATTTCAACCAACTATCAATTAATTAATTAATTAAAAATCAATTTTAATTAATTAATTAATCTTTTTTTTTTAATTTCACCCACTTTCCATTAATTAATTAATTAAAAATAAATTTTAATTAATTAATTAATCATTTTTTTAATTTTTCACTCAAGTGGTTAATTAATCATTTTAATTAATTAATCCTTTTAATTAATTAATCTTTTTAATTAATTAAAGTTTGAGTAATCAAATCCCTTTTTCAAAATCATCATATTTTTCGAAACGGAATTCCGCTCCGGTAAAACCACTCTCCCATCACTCAAATCCACCAAGAAGGTATAATCTCTTACCCTCACTCAAATCCTAAATCAAACTAAATCAATCAAATCTGACCGATTTCTAAACCCCCTTCCACCTCATAGTGGAACGAACTACGCGGGTTTTGATCCCCATTCAATGAGGTACGTAGACAAGCTTGGAATCTAAATCCAAGTTTCAAATTCAAATCTCAATCAATCTCCTTCCCCCTTTTATTTTCCATGTAAAAATGTAAATTCATACTTTCTATGTAAATTTTTAATTAATGCAATTAGTTAATTATTTTTGGAGTAAAGGAGCGATTTTGTGATTTCCCTAATACTCATAAGGGTTAGAGAAAATATTCTCCTTTACTTTCTCCTTTACTTGTGAATATTTAAATACTCGCTCTTTAAATACTTGTTCTTTATTTTTCCATCTGTCTCATAAATATGTCATGCTCATGCATTATAAATTGCCATCAATATCCGTAATCCATGAAATTATTTTTCAAAAAGTCAAATCAGATTTAAATACCAAATCAGTCAAATTGGATTTTTCCTTAATTTTTCCATTTAAAATAAAATTAGGGTAGCGACTCCCGAATCCTTTTCAAAAATCAAAAATCAATTTTCCGAGACAATAGCTGCTTCCAATCGTGAGCACCAAAACTCGTCCCTTAACCTCCCTTAAAAATCGCTCTCGCCTTTCCTTAAGGCAATCAAATTTTCTCTGAGCGAGGGGAGGGGCGTTCGGGCGAGGCCTCACAATACTAAATTCTGATGAATTTTCGAAGCAAACAACACATTATGTAGGAACAAGGTTCGACCACCACGTATGGCTCTTGTATGTGCCAATCCCCTTCACTTTCACTCTGGAGTTGTTTCCTACATATATCCATATCTTATTCCTTGCGGGATTCGTAGAAATTCCACGAAGGCACTCCCGTCCTTCGTTACATAGTCGGTGGCTCCTAAGTGTACAGTCCACAAAGGATAAGATTTAGTTAAGAAGACAAAACTTGAAACATTAATTGCACTCATAAGTGCATAAAGGTCATTTACCTTTTTGAGCTCATTGCAATCATGAGCAAAATGTCCTTTCTTGCCACATTTATAGCACTTGAGTTTTGTTATATTCTTCTTCTTCTTCTTAAAGGAACATTTTCCTTTCCCATGTTGGTTAAACTTATGTTTCTTGCTTGCCTGAGCTTCATCTTTACTTTTCTTTTGTTGGTTCCTACCATGAAACTTTCGCTTGCGTCCTTTCCCACCTTGTGAGCTAGAGCCAGCCAAGTACACATCAATACTTGACTTAATGGCCACGAGACAATCTTCATCAAGCTCCAAGTGAAGCATAGCATCTTCCAAAGTTTTGATGTTCTCATTGTGGGTCAAATGCATTTTCATGTGTTTATAGCTTTGGGGCAGTGAACGGATCACATCTCGAACCTGTTGTTCATCAATAAGGATATGACTTGCATCTTTGAGTTCACTTATCATGTTTGACATTTGTCTCAAATATTTTTTCATGTTATGGTCAGTATATTTCTTGTAAGTGTCAAACTTAATGGTAAGTGATCTTAGTTTGGATACAGACGTACCACCAAACCTTTTAGTGAGAGCGGACCACATTTCCTTTGCATTCTCAAACTTTTAGAACTCCCTTATGATGTCGTCATCCATACTTCTCAGCAACATAATGCAAGTTGTGGAGTTCTTCTTCTTCCAGGTTTGTAAGCTGTACAGTCCCTTTCTATGTTGACTCGTGTTGCCTTCCTCAGGCTCACTCCTGAACAAATTAAGAGTCTTTTGCTCCTCAAGCACATATTGGATTTTCATACTTCAAATCTCATAATTGTCACCATTCAATTTCACACCCTTATTGAGTTCAGTCACAATATTTTTAGAAGCAGATGTCATTTCAATACTATACAAAGATATATATACACAACATTCAATTTCTAGAGCATACATATACAACCTTGACATTAATCAATTATGTTAATATTACTCTCATATTAGGCTTATAATGGAAAGTTCATTATGTTCCCAATCATCCTCTAAGATCCTATGTTTGACTATTATTATCATAATTAATTATATAAGGTACACATTTTAAAGTTACCAAAATTTCAATTAATTTGTACTTAACAAATTCATATCTCTATCTTTAGCATGCTTAATTGCTCAATAAGCTAAACTAGTATGTGGATATGAATATTTAATTTTATGTACATAAATTTGCATACTTGAATTGAAAAATAAATAAATAAATAAATTTTACATATATTGAAATTTCAATTCATAAAATAAAAGTTACACAAGTTATAAAAACTAGTATAAAATACATAATTTATGCAAGTCACATTCTATATACTGTATTAGAATTGCATAACTTGCTCTTAAGTGAAAATATACTTAGAAAATTTCTAAATTTTTCTTAGATTAGAAAATTTTCTTACATTAGAAAATTGTTTCTCTGATTAAAAGTTTGAGGTGGCCTTTATAAATTGAATAAATTTTTTTTATGTCGAAGAATAAAAAACTCTCTTCTAATACAGTGGTAGAGAACAACATCTAATTCTCTAAGGTCTTCAATTCTCCATTTTGTGTGATTTTATCATTTTTTTTTTATCTTCTTCAACCTCTCATTTTTTTTATCTTCTTCAACCTCCCAATTCTGGATTTTTCCAGAAAATGAATTTCGATACCCAATCTTTATAGGCCTATATCTCTATCGTTTCTAAGCCAAATTTTACTAATAATATATAAAATTAAAGCCTGCAATGTCTAATTTCTATAAAATCTAAACTCACATTATTTCGTTGTCTCTAAGGAAAGTTATAAGGTCTCAAAGTAGGACACTCCGTCATGATACAAAAATTACAGAAAATGAAAATTTAATGTCATAATGCAATAAACTCGTTTTTCATCAAAATCAAACATTCATATTCATGTTTCTAACCCTATGCTCTGATACCAATGTTGGAAATTCACCTAGAATATTAAAATAATAGCCCAAGATTGCAAACATGCACAATTTTCATCCTAATCACATTATAAACCAATTATAACGAACTAGAATGTAATTGCCATGAATTAAAAGACTTATCTCAATTAGAATTCATGGAAGAGAGTATTTTTTTTTTTTTGTTATGAGTTACTGACAAAAAAAATAAAGAGACGTGTTTTCTCTTTTTGTTTCTCTATGCATTTACCAAGTTATGGAGGTAACTGCTCCAGCAGTCACCTTTCTTGAGCCATGGTTCACGGATCATGGTTCGAGTCCCATCATAGGTGCCCGACCCAAAACCCAAAACCCATTACTTATGCTATGAAGAATAACTTAACCATTGAATTATTAGCTTAATAACACATGCACTAATATATATATATAGGCTTCTCCTTAAATGACATATACAAACGAATCATGATTTTACATGAAGATACATATTTGTAAGTTAAGGACACTATCTCAAATTAAAGTAAATATTTTCATGTATAAAAAAAGGAGAAAAAAAAAAAAAAAAAAAAAAATCTAAATCATGTAACAAAAATCCAACAATGCGTGTTAATTAATTAGTGTAGATAAATTGAATATGATGATGAAAAGAGAATAATATTGTATTGAAATCATATTATATATATAAGTTGTTCAAAATAGATTGCAAAAGGCATATATGAGTATGTATATAAATGTAAAGAGGTAGCTTACAGATTCAAGAAGGGAAAAAAAATAATATAACAAGCAAGGAGACTCATTAGAACATATCATAGCCTGAAGACTGAAGAGTTCTTTAAATCAGCTCCCTTTATATTGATCATAGCAGATAAAAACACCAACTTCAAAAAGATTATTAATCACTCCTTCTTTCACTTGATTTGATTCTCTCTAATAATTCCACATGCATCAACAAGATCCTGCAAGGTTAATTACTAACATTTTATTATATATAATATTCTTTTTTTTTATTTTTATATATCCTTTTGCATGTATAGAATTATTCTATGCAATTAATCAGTAAAGCAACAAAAGATAATGAATTAGATATTATATATAATACAATTAAGACAATTGTATCCAAGTACCACACATTAGTTATATATTCATTGATTAATTTCCAGAATTAAATTGCATATATAAATTCAACTTTAGAAGGAGTTAAACTCATAATTTCACAATCCTGAAAAATGACTGCAGTATTATAATTTTGTTTTTATTTTGATAAATTTAGCTACGACTGAAATTCAAACTCGAAACTTTTCAGTTATGTAGACAACGATTCTTGTATTACAATTAAATACATATATAATTAAAAAGTCATATATATATATATATATATATATTGTTTAATAAGTAAGCTTGCATTTAGAACTATTTATATATATAGCAGAATATTAATTGGAGAATACATATAAGCTCATACCCCGATAAGTGAAGGCCTCTTTAGTATGGTCTAGCATATGGGAGGCCACATGGGGTAGCTTTCCTTCACTTTTGTCCAAGTAATATGTATGTGTATTATATATATATATATAGGAACTTATTATAGAAAAAGTATGTTCTTTGGTCATAAAATTTGGAAGAGGACAGAACCAGCAAAACCCTAGTGTAAAATATATATTGTGAATCCTAATATGTGAAGTGATTGTGCTTCTTTCTTTCTTTCAGGAAATTCTTATCTAGACCCAGTCTATATGGACCTCTCTTTCATGAAATAAAATTTCACCATATATGAAAATATTCTCATATGATATGAAATATTTTTTAAAACGAAATCTCACCATACATAAAAATATTTCCACATGGTATGAAATATTTTTTATGCTAAGATTATCTCCAAATAAAAAAATCTACATAAATCGAATCTAGGTAAGAATTTTCACTTTTTTTAATAGCATATGTAATTATTTCAGGACTGAGATTATGAATTTCAATGCGCCCTGTCATAACCTAATTAATGAAAAAATGATAATAATTTGCTTCCAATTCTCCCAAGAAGATAATGCATGATAATTGACATATTCAAAATCGGAACATATAAGTTGTGGGTTAAGAAAATTTTATAAAACTAATATCCATATTTAATAATATTATAAATAAGAAATCTTATAACTCAATCAATCAATCATTCATTCATTCTCTTTGTACGTATATACTGACTTAACTGTCCGAAGGTTATATTAATAATAGAATAAAATGAAACCATGTACTTTCTCAATTACTACTGTTTTTTTTTTCTTTTTGCAGGTAAGCCTAAACAGTTAGAAATTAACCTCCATAATGAGTTTACCAACTATTTACCATATACAGAAGAAGACTCATTTAAATCAAGAAGAAATTAAGATAAGCAACATTTTAATTAAGATTATTAAGTAGGGCTATGAACTTATGTATATAAATGTATAATAGGAACAGAGAAATGCAAAGTAATTAAAGGCATGATATTTCTTTTTAGGAGCATAAAACTCAGCTCTAATCACCTAATTAGTTAACAAAAGTTGATATCCAAACAAATACAAGATGCAAAGGAGAAGCATGGGCATCAATTAAATAGAATAAACCTAGTGTCCCACAAAATCTGATATTGGACAACATGCAAATCTAACAAGGTACAAAGAGCAATATCCTAAATTTCAAAACTGCCCTTGCAAAGATCTTATGCACTATAGAAAAGCAATTGGTGGGGTATTAGTTGAATTGGTTTTTTGTTTAAATATTATTAATTAACAAAGCCAACATTAATTAAATATAATAGCTAATTAATTAATTCTTGCTTTCTCCCACATCCTGGAGAGTCACAGCCATGGTATTCATGTAAAAATTCTAGACCAGAAAAGGCAAACAGAAAATCATGATCATGCATAAATATAATTAAATAAGGTATTCGCAAGAAACCTTAAACATTTGTTAATTACTAATTAATATCAATCATTAATTACTTTGCATATTTTATTTGCATTAACATGGAAAAGTGTATGATATCTCACTTTACCACTCATGGGAAGAAAATCCTGAGAATCTTAAAAGAGCTAATTAAATAAGGAAAAGTTAATTACCAATTAATTAAAATAATATATAAAATTATTACAAATATATATGTATATATAATGTGGACTTATAAATAGATGACTATAGAGTGCATTTGCATGATGTGCTTAATTCTGTGTGCATAAGGGATTTCTACTCAATTATACAATTAGCCCTACTGTTTGTTGGACAAAAACCATTAATTAATTTTCATATGTATCTTTAATAATAAAGGGTAATTTATTAGTGCCTATGCAAATTAGGGTTCTTGTAGTGTTTGAACAATTATCTAGCTAGCATAAACAAACAAAATTATACATTTCCCTACTTATCTAGAAGTATTTTGTATACGTGTTCTTTCCCTGTATCTGTGTGTATGTTTATATATTTTTTAAAAAAATCTAGCTAGCATAAACAAAATTATAAGATCTTGGCATGCATATTTAAAAATTGATGAATATTCATTTTCTACATGTATCAAGATGCCTTATTGTATGTAAACAAACTAGTTATTTGATGGTAAAGTTTAAATACCCAGTCAGAATCTAATTAAGTTTAACCAAAAAAAGAAAATTATTCGATACATAAGGTCAGCACATATATATAATTTTTGTATCTAGCTATATATATATATATATATATATATATATATATATCCATAACTCTTGAAGTTCAAGAATCAAATTTAATTAAGGCTCTAATGCAAATCAAAGTATAAGACTTCAATTAGTTCATTAAATATAATTAATAGATTCACCTAAATTTCAAGCAAAAACCCACAAAAAATAAATAAATAAATTGGGAGAAAGTAATTAATTATTACCATATATAGTGATGAAATCTAAGAGAAATGCATGGTAGAGCTTGATTCATCAATTCCCTTGCTAGGACTAGGCTTCTTCTTCTTTTTCTTATAAGGGATTCCTCTTGCCTTAGCTTGACAATCCCTTACTTCCCTTAAATAAACACGAATAGCACCACTAGCAAAAGGGTTAGTTTCTGGTGAACCTCCATTTTCTTCATAGGCAGCTCTAAGCCTACCAATAAGAGCATCAAGACTTCCCCAAGCTTGTCTAAGTGGACAAGTACAAGGAGCAGGGGGCTCAGGTTGCCCATAAAACATACAACCTTGTAAATGAACCTTAGTCTTACCAAATTGATCTAAATATCTAAGGAATTCAAGAACATGGTTGCAATTGCATTGAGAAAGAGCTACTGGAGGCCTTTGATTCTTCAAGTATTGACCAAAAGTATTCCAATCCCTTCTTTTCTGGGATTCGTATCGACTTGGGGTGTTAATTGTAGCAACTGTTTGTTCATTGGACGACGATCCTTGTGCTAAATCTTTTCCTCTATCACTACTACTTGACATGGTTTTAGAAATTTGATGGTAGCTAGTAGTGTAATTTGATTATCAAATTAATGAAGCATATGGTTTTTCTTAATAAGGCAAAAGGAATTGAACTAATTGAAATTATTAATGGAGACCAGGCGAGAGTGAGAGTGAGAGAGAGAGAGAAAAAAAAAAAGAAAGAGAGAAGGAAGGTGAAAAGAATAGGGTAATTAGAGAGAGTGGAGAGGATGATCAACCTCAGATCATTGGACTAGTGATGAGTAGACATACCATGGGGCCATATGCACTTGCTTTATTTATTTATTTTTTAAATTTTTTAAGTCTTCTTTTCTTCATCTTTTATTTATTTATTATAATATTAATTAATATATAATGAATTTTAATTGAATGATGCTGAAATTTTCTTTAAAATAATAAAATTCATAAGTAATTTAACATTAACAAAAATATTTTTATTACATATATTTAATTATAAATATTTTCAATCAATTTAGAGCCTTTTTGAAATTGCTATTTGAAATTAAAAAAATATTTTTAAAATATTTTTAATTTAATTGATTGATTTTTTTTAGTTTTTTTGAAACTGTTTTTTTAAAAAATATCTATTCAACTATTTTTTTTTTTCACACAACACTCAAAAAAATTTTTTTTTTTTTTAACCGCAATACAAAACAAGCCTAATTAATTTAATTAAATTTCATCTCTAAATAAATTTAAGATACATTTCATACTCAATCATATATATATATTCAATCAATTTACTGGTTTATAAAAAATTAAATATCATTTCTGAATAAATTTAAGATACAGTTCATAGTTCATGCTCAATCAAATATTATATATATGCTTTCCTTCTTCTAAACAAACAATTATTGTATGTCATTTTGTCAACATAAGCTTTATTATTGGAGGTTATATTATATCATAATTACCATTGTGCCCCTTAAGTACCCTAACCTCACTCTTCATAAGTAGCCATTATATCATATATCACAATTGAATTGGGTAGGAGATTATTAGAACATGCTTTTGCTCAAGAATACTTCAACTTCAACTTCAAACTCCTTTAATTTTCTTCTTTTGTTTCATACCAATTTTTTCTAGTGTCTCCAAAAACTCCATTTCTTTACCAATTAATCAGTAAATTGTTATGATCAAATATTTGATTAATTTTTGTTCCTAATTTTTGCTTTTTTTTTTTTTTTTCTTCACTATTTGAGGTGATTAATTCTTACTAATGACATTCAAATTCCAACACTCTTTGTTTTTGTTTTTTTTTTTATTTAGCCGATTAAAGGTATTTTCGAGATACGTATTAATCGAGATTAAATCTCATCTCCAGGTGAGTCATTAGGACACCTCCACTCTTAGTTTATACATTCAAAAATTACTTCCTAAATATTAATTCTAAAAATCGAAGTATGATCAATAATAATGAGGAGAACAAATTATCTTATTTTTATCATTAGGCTAATCCCATTAGTTTGGCATTGTTTATTCTATAATAGTTATAATATTTGCATTTAGTTGATATAATAATATTATAATAATGAGATCGATGTGAAACTGTTTAATTAATTCTTTCTTTTATTTTTTTTTCTTTTTAGTTGTGCTGTTTCTGTTTATATTTGACTGATCAAGTTGGAAGAATTGATGTGAAAGAGAGCCACCATTTATTTAGACATGATGTTGCTGTTGTTGATGTTCTTGTCAATGTATATAAGTGAACTTGGTATTTGTAATTGTACACAAAATCTTAAGCCATTGTTTGTATTAAAAATCCAAATCCAATTTTAAAATTCAGATGTTAAGATTAAAGAATTTAATATGTTATAAGATCATTTATATTGTTATTCATTTTCGATATGAGATAATTTTTTTAACACCACTTCTTGACACGTGTTAGGCCCGACTAGCACTTAGCACGATTAAATACTAAACCCGTGTCAAGAAGCACATGTGTAATATATAACTTTTGCAATGAACGATCTACATGGCGAATACAAGAGGACATAAGTGCAGAACATGTGGCTTAATTGAAACTTTGATAACATATTAAGAATCTAAATCCAACCTTAAAATTCAAGTGTTAGGGTTGAAGAGTTTAATATATTATAAGACATTTTATATTATTATTTATTTTTGATGTGAGATAATTTATCTAACAGTTTGAATTGGAAGATTTGATTTTGAGTGAGAGAATTCAAATAACTAATATATTTAGTCTATTTCTATGTTTGATTCCTATAAATAAATAAATAAATTGGAGAATAAGAAAATCAATTATTCTGTAATTTATTTTTTTCAAATATTTTACTTCAAATTTCACATAGGAGATGTGATTTTATTAGATCCCTTAGCTCAATAAATGAGAAATTCTATTTTTTGTTAATTTCAAAAATACTTTTTAAATTTAAAATTTTAATTTATATACCAAATAAGAAATATTGAATAACTCAATAAAATAAAAAAGGTCAAATGTACAAATAGGATTCTCTCCTTTGTGCTGATACTCAAATGATCCCTTAATATTTTTTTTTGGTCCCATTAGACCCTTAATCTTTTCAAAATGGCACATATAAAACCCTCTCATTGAACTGATGCTGAAGTGAGTTCTTAATTTTTTTTTTGTCCCATTAGACCCTTAAAATTTTCAAAATGGTACATATAAAACCCTATATCTATAATTTAGAATTTTTGTCAAGTGATGTTAAAAATAAAAAATTAATATTTATGCACTTATGTATTAATTTTTATTTTTGTATAAATATTTTTTAAATTATTTGGAGAAAATTTAATATTTGTGAAATTTAAAGTTAATAAAATTAATTAATTAATTAAAATATTATAAATTTAATTTAATATAAAATGACTCATTAGTTCTTATATATTAAAATATAATTTATAAAAAATATATATTTTATATTTTAATAAAGATAAAATATATTTCATCTTATCTTTATTAAAATATAAAATATTCAAAACCGAAAAGAGATAAAAAAAATATATTTTATCTTTATTAAAATATAAAATATAATTTTTTTTATAAATTATATTTTAATGTATAAGAATTAAGAAATCATTTTATATTAAATTAAATTTATAATATTTTAATTAATTAATTAATTTTATTAATTTTAAATTTTACAAATATTAAATTTTCTCTAAATAGTTTAAAAAATATTTATACAAAAATAAAAATTAATACGTAGTTGTATAGATACTAATTTTTTATTTTTAACATCACTTGACAAAAATCATAAATTATGAATGAAGGATTTTATATATACCATTTTGAAAAGATTAAGGGTCTAATGGGACAAAAAAAAATATTAAAGGCTCATTTGAGTATCAGTTCAAAAGAGAGGATTTTATATGTATCATTTTGAAAAGATTAAGAGTTTAATATGACTAAAAAAAAATATTAAGGGATTATTTGAGTATCAATTTAAAGGAAAGAGTTCTATTTATACCTTTGGCCAATAAAAAATTTATGTTTTAAATTCCATAAATTTGAAAAA
>CATKHJ010141676.1:0-20059 GCA_949750685.1 Vernicia montana | reverse complement strand
ATAGTTTCTTTTAGTTTATTTATTTAGTATTTTTTTATTTGTATCAAATTTTTCGCGTTTTTTAGATTTTAGAATGAAAAATGATCCTCTATTTTTCTTTCTAATACCCTTTACTTGTTACTTTTTTCTTTCTATTTTCATTTTCAATTTTATTTTAATTTAACTTATTAGATTTAATAATTATATTATTAATTATAATATATAAATAATGTATAATTAATATAAAATAATATGTAATTAATATATATAAAATATATATATATTTTTTCAAACCAAAAAGATCTTTATTTTTTTTATCTATCAATATAGAACTTCGAATTTTCTTGATTTTGATCTAGATAAAAAGTTTCATAAAATGGTCTATTTTTATATAATATTTTATTTATTTTATTATTATATATTATTATATTTTTAATAATATAATATTTTATTTATTTTATTATTATGTATTATATAGATTATTATTATATATATATAATTTTTATATTTCTATCTATATTTCTATAATCGAAAATGGATTTCTATAATATAGTTTTTTTATTTCTGATAGGCTGTGTGCAACCCCCAACTCATCTAATGTAAAAATAAATCTCATTTAACCTCTCAGATTGTGCAGTGTAGAATGAGTTTGACGGTGCTCATTCCACAAGAGAGACTTATAAATAACTTCATCATTTGCCCTTTTGGGGTTCAACTTAGAAGTTCACATCCCTTCTTTCTCTTTTTACACTATTGCCTTTCTCTCTCTCTAAACTATCATAATCACATCACCACATTTTCTTTAACCTCACATCATTTTCAACTTTCATTTCCGTTATTTAAAACCCTAGTTACATGCGAATCATGAGCCAAGGTCAACAGTTTGGACAGAAATCTTTCCCTTACAGATCATGTTCTAACCCCAACACGCCAAATCTCCCTTGATGTCGCATAAAAGAAACCAAGGATAAACCATAAGCCCTACCACTAATTTATAATTAATCTATGTAAAAGCATGTTTGTAAGCAAAATTATTATAATAATGATATAAAATTAAGATGTATCTACAATCTTCTACTTCATGATTGTTAATATGGGATTTTTCTTCTTAGGCAAGTTGAAATATGTTGTCCATTTTCATTTTATTACTATTCTGCTCGCTGTCCATACATATCATTCACTTTGATGCTGTGAATTTGGAATTTCAGCATGTAGCTTCACCATGAGAATCTTGTTTTCTCAATTATATTATTAAGCATGCTTGTTTCAGTAGCTCTTGGTGTGGTTTAGGCACATGTATGCTGGCTCTTTCTATTCTAGTTTGAATTGAACTCTGTATACGTTTGACCAGAAAGGGGAGCAAAGAAAGGTCTACATGATTTACTGATTATATACAAGTCAATATGCTGTGCTTATGTTTTTCATAATGTTCCTAACAATCTAAGGTGATGAAATAAGCCGGGTTCAAGAGGGTAAACCATTTCTTGATATCTTGACCTTAGTCTTCCCACATTAATAGGTTCAGCTACTGTTCTTGACTCCAATTTGTTATTGAAACTACAGATATATGCACAATTTTTCTTGGTTTTCCTTTTCTCTTTCTTTGTAGTTGTTTTGCTTTGGTGATTTATAGCCTTTGCCTCTTCTTTTGAAAGTCTAAAATGTTTTTGATGACACTTCAGGTACTAAATCTGGTGAGTATGGATAAAACCAGACATTGGAAAATCGTGGGCTGCAGTGCATACACAGGCGAGGGGCTGCTCGAGGGATTTGATTGGTTGGTTCAGGACATCGCTTCTCGAATCTATATGCTTGACTAACTAATCTGTCATTATTCCAGATAAAAATTTTCAATTGCACTTGATAGTTTATTAGACATTTTTCCCAAATTGCATGTAGAATTATTTGATGTATGTCTGTTCTTGCCTGACTGCCTAAGTTGACGATACAAATGCGTTAATGGCAGGAAAATCCAGTTTTTGAATCTTCATTGCATTTCTTACTATTGTAGGTTATAAATAAGCATTCAAGAACATGCAGTGAAGGATTTATAGCAGGTTTGCTAGCAATCAAAGAAAGAGGGCTGCTAACTGGAAAAAAAAAAAAAATGTTAGCAAGCATAAGAGCATTTGTAGAATAATCCAGATATGTAATAGTAAATGTGTTAACCAGCTATATTACCTTTAAACAACAAAAATCCCTTGATTTGAGATCAGAAATTAAATTGCAACATAAGTATAAGCAAAAATGGGTTGATTCAATTAAAAAATCGAATGAGTAAAAAAAAACACTAGAAATGTTATAAATTGCAGTTGAACCGGATGATTTTTAATTGAATCTCATAGTTCAACAATTTGATTATTAATTTATTTTTTTATTTTTCTAGTAATAAAATAAATCTGGATATTTTTAGTTTCATTTGCTTTTGAGATTTTGAAATTATAAATATAAAAAGTCAATGGTAATCTTAATTTCTTATTTTCACAATATTGGATTCAATTTTGATAACATCAATAGAAAACCTTTGAGGACACCAAATACAACACTTTTTAACTTTTTTTTTTCAAAAATATCATTTTATCTTTTTAGATTTTTTAAAAATATTCTTTTTTATTTGTATATTTATAATATACTTATGATATTACCGTTAAAAATGAGGTATTTTTGAAATAAAAAATTTAATAACTGTATTTAAAAAAAATAAAAAAAGAAGGAAAGATATTTACGAGAATATATATATATATTTTTTTTGGGTATTTGTGTAAAGCATTTTTGCTACAGTGGTTGTGAAGTTTTTTTATTATTTTTTTTAAGAATGGAAAAGAATTTTTTTTTTTTTTTTTGCCAAATGAATGGAAAAGAATTGATACTAGTAAAACTTGAAAAAAAACACGGTATTTTTTTTATTTTTTCTGCTCCATATCTTCACATCTCTCTCCATCCATCCTGCTCTAAATAGCTATGATAATGATACCATTTAACTGAAATATACATATATATCAGAAATAGTATTGATAACTTGAGTGAAAAGGAAGGCGCTAAGCAGAAATTAGATTGTGTTTAAAGGTGTTTTGAGGTACAAGATAACTAATAAGAAAAGAAGAAGCAAAGATTTACATAGGACATCATCATTTGATCACTGAAAGAGTATGAGCAGCAGAAGGAGGAAATTATGCATATCCTTTTACAAAGTTCTCCAAAGCGAATAGCGAAAAAAGAATAACTATATTGATGGATGGTACATGAATTAAATCCTGGAAGGGATTAGAGGAGTGTTGTTCTGAAGGTAAGCACAGGCTGCTGCTACTCCACTTCCCAGCTTAACTGGGTAACCAACATCTTTGAGTATCATCTCCACTCCAGCAAGACAACCCAATAGTTGCAACTGAAAATACAAGCCAACTATAATTATATATTTACTAAAAGAAACACCACTGAATTCTATATGATTCAGGATCTTATAGCTAGGAACACAACTGAATACTATCTCATGCTAATTGTAGATGAGTTACTGTAAATGATTCAGGGATTGTATAAGTGATCTCGACAATATAAAACAGACTCTCGACTACCAAATACTAGTTCAATGTAAATTATCAAATTTTCAAGAGTTATACCATAACTATAAAAACTGAAAGTTGCAGCAATTGAACAATTTCGTTCGAAATTACAGCTATGTCAAACATTGAACCATTCAAATGCCTTATGACTCCAACAAAGTTTTTCATCTTTAACGACTCTTTACTGCATATTCATGGTTCTGTAATACAACAGTAATGAGAGTATCACAACCTTTTAATTTTATTATTTGCAATTTTATTTTTGTTTTCTCTATATTACCGACTATCAATGGGATGTTCAGCATTACATTTTCTTTAACATGTGAACCTATTAAAATGATCCGATTCTCCGACTCCGACCATGTTTTTTTAAGCATTTCATAGAGGCTGATGTTTGATTTGAGGACAAAAGTACGAAATATAGTACATAATAGGGTTGCACAAAAATTAAACAAACCGAATTGATCCAATTCAATCCAAACCAAAAATCATGATTTAGATTGTTTTATGGTTGGTTACGATTTTAAAATTTTTATAAACCAAATTTTTTGTTTGATTTTTATTTAAGAAAATGATAATCCAGTTAAACCGAATCGAACCAATAATATAATAAAACTATGTATTTTTTTATATATGTACTTTACTAATATGCAAAAGAAGTTAAAAGATATATATATTGAATTTCTATATTTTAGAAGATTTTTATATTGTTATTTTGATCCCTACTAATTTCTTGAGGAATATTTCATTCTAATTTATTATTATTATATTATAAAACTTCGAGTACACAACCTGAAATTTATTTATTTATTTTTTTTTATATATATACAGTATTGATAAGGTTGATTGTTATTTAATAATATGATTTTATTTTAATGTTTGTTAAATTTCTATGATCTTTTTAATTTTTTAATTTATTTATTTTTTACTTTTGTCAAACTGACCAAATCGACTATCCAAATTGTTTTGATTTGAATATTTTTTAATATTATTTGGCTTGATTAAGATTTGAAGTATTTAAAAACCGAGTTTATTGTTTTGGTTAGAAACATTTACTCTAACCCGATCAAACCGAATAATGAACACTCCTCGTAAATAATATGTTGCCAAATGCCAAAAAGTAGCAATATGTATATAACACATTAAAGGATATATGAAAGAAACGAAGATTAATTACCTCATTGAGGTTGCCAAGATGCCCTATTCTGAAAACCTTCCCAGCTACTTTATTAAGACCCAAACCTAAGCTCAAATTGTATCTTTTCCATCCTCTCCTAACAATTTCTGAACTGTCGATGTACGGAGGAACGACAACAGCTGTCACTGTGTCACTGAACCATTCCTCCTTTTGGGTACAGTTCTTCAATCCCCATGCCTCCACAGCAAGCCTACATTTCAGACATAACATCATTTGCATCTTTCGTCATCCAATTACTCAAGAAGTCTTGAAATAGATTATGTATGCATTAGACTATTCTATTACTTTGATGAACTTATTCATGCCAATGAAAAAAAAATGATTCACCTTGTTGCTTTGCCTAGACGAGAGTGCCTTGCAATCACATTTTCAAGTCCTTCCTCAAAAATGAGATCCAGAGCTGCTCTAAGTCCATAAAGCAATTGAATGGAAGGGGTGTAAGGCCAAAATGTTCCAAGCTTGTAGAACTTGAGGTAGTCATTCCAGTCGAAAAACACCCTAACCGATCTTGCAGTTTTTGATGCTTCAAGAGCTTTGGGGCTTGCACACACAATTCCCATACCAGTAGGAAGAGAAAGAGCCTTCTGAGAACCAGTTAAAGCCACATCAACGCCCCATTCATCCATACGAAAATCAAGAGCACATATGGATGACACTCCATCAACAAGAAAGAGAGCTGGATGCCTGTAGTCATCTGAAAATCATTAAAACAAACATGAGATCAGTTGCATAATATATTTATACACAAATCCATATCAAATAAGGCGTTGGAAGTGATACCGATATAGTTCTGACTAAGAAATGAAAAATAAACAGAACAAAATCAGAAGGTTTAGGTAAGTTCATGTGCTTTATCAACTTGTGCAAAATAACCCAACAATGACTTCTGAGAAACTATGAATCCAAAATGATTCTAGAATTACAACCATAATAAGTTTCACTCAATTGAAATCTGTAAAATCTCAATTTATGATCTTGTCATTATTAACAGAATTATAAGCTGATGTCTCCAATTGCATATTTTAGCTAGTTAGCATTTAAAAAGGATATATGCTAAATCTAGCCTAACAAACATTTATGCTTACCAAGAATCCTTCTCACTCTAGCCAAATTGTTAGTAACTCCAGTAGCTGTCTCATTGTGAACAATGCAAACAGCCTTGATAGTGTGTGCAGTATCTGCTGCAAGTTTTGTTGCCAGAATGTCAAGGTTAGCACCTTGACCCCACTCACTTTCGACGACATCAACATTGAAGCCAAGGCGCTGCTGCTGATCAATCCACAGCAAACTGAATTGTCCAATCAAGAAAGATATTGTCCGATCACCAGGAGACAATGTGTTGGTAAGTGCACTCTCCCATGCACCAGTTCCTGAACCAAAAAAAGCAAGATCAACCAACACAAACTAAGATTCCCAAATATTCGGAAGTTCATTGAAGACAATACCTGTGGTTGGGATAAGAAATGGAGTTCCTGTAGTAGTCTTGAAAATCTTTTTGACATCCTCAAGAAGAGTTTTTGTCAAAGCAGGAACAGCTGGAGAGCGATAATCCTCATTGTTCCTATTCATTGCCCGGATAACAGGTTCTGGAATATTAACTGGCCCTGGAACAAACAGATGGTTCCTTCCTGGTCCATAGACATAGTCCATCTTTCCCTTCAAAAATATTTGACCAACAAACTGTTTCTCAATGAGTTCCTGACGCTTAGCAGCGTCAAAACACCTTCACTAGAAAATGCCATATGAAGCAAAAATCAGTCTTTAATCCTCTAAATTTTGTTCATATACATTAAAACATTAGAAAAATCCCATTTGCACAACTACTTAGGAAATCAAGTTCAATTTCTCCAAATTAAGAGCACATAGCACCTTTCATTTTCATACTAAGAAAAATTATTACTTCTAAAACTTTATGAATGAAAAACAGTGAAAAATTATTACTCCTACAATTTTATGAAACGAAAACAGTATATTATCATTTGAAAATCATGAACCTCATAGCTTTGACAGAATTTCCTTTTTTTTTTAAAAAAAGCAAGAAGAGGTGAATATATTCATATTCAAGGGAGAAAAGATCTTACAAAAGGAAAATTGAAACATATTGGTGACTTCCCCTTATTTAAAAATTCAGATTGTGTAAGAATTCAATTCTTTTAGGATAAAAAAAAATGATTTCAAGGTAAAAAGAAAAATCATGTCATTTGCAAGACTTGATTTATGATCAAATATACAGATATCTACACAATTTTTAGAACCATTTTTGCACAAAAAATCAATTTAATTCTATTGATAGAATTAAATAGAATTGAATTCTTTTAAATGAATTTTTTCAAACGGAGCCTTTATCTCCATATCAATATTTCTGAGGCAAAAATAAACACAAAATAAAAACTGCAGCTATGATCAAAGTTTCTTCAATAGATAACTATAATAAGAATTTCACAGGGATATTAAAACTATATCACAGTAATTTAGATTTGACTTGCTCAATTTCTATTCAAAAAAGAAAAGCATTACATTTATTACTTATTTTAAGGGAGTTTCTTTCTTTCTTTCTTTCTTTTTCTTTTGAAAAATATGAATATCAATAAGAAAACAAAGATCATATTTGGTAAATTTTGCAACTGATTAATTTCAAAAGAGAAAATTCTTCATATTTAGCAGTACTATTATATATATATTATGTTTCATGTCATAAAAAAGGATTTTAAATTATGCTAATTCTACCCTATAAATCAGCTGTCAACAAGTCCAAAACAACAAATAAAAAGTGTAAGAACCAAACATGATTAAAAACCAGCAAATCCCAGAGAGACCGAAATTACAAAGTATCTAAATTCAGTGAAAGTCAAAACAATCCAAAAAACTAAAAAAAGACCATACTTCTCTGATAATTTTTTTTTTATAATAATAACAATAATAAGCATCAACTATTGACTTACGCTAATAATTCAGTAGTAAGTGTCTGCACACACAGTTTACAATAAGTTTTTGCAATAATAATAGTAAACATCAACTGTGGATATACTGACTCATTGATTAAGTACTTGTCTAATAATTTTTTGAAATATCATATATTCAAATTCTAAGCAATTCCCTTTTAATAAAAAATTTTCCATCTACCAATAATAATAAAATACCTTTTGATTGTTGGTGGGTTTTGCAAAGGTAAGGTCTCTCTGCCTTTATTCCTTTGGTAGAGTGTTGGGGGGGGGTGGGGGGGGGGGGGTGTGAGTGGGGAGAGAAAGAGAGTTGGTTTAGTGTAGTAAAAGGCCAAAGAAGGAGTTCCTATTTTTATAAGAGCGCGGAAGAGCCAACCAATGTCCTATGTTTGGCCTTACTGTCAACAAACGTGGCAGATAAGAGTTAACCAATCGGAATCTTGCGGCTAAGAATGACTCACTTGGAAACATTTTCTTGATTACATTTCATTTTCACTTTAATTATTTTAATTATTTTTTTTTTCTCTTTTTTGCTTATTCCTCCTATTTTCATGAAATTTTCTATTATCCATTATTTGGTTAATAAATTTTAAAGTATAGAATTCATTAATTTTCCAATTTAAAATTTAATTTCATGAAATCTAGTTTGTAGACAAAAAATAAATATTTTGATTTTATATTGAATATGAAAACATAAAAATTCAATTGAATTGTATTAAATTTTATAAAATTTATTTATACTAATAAGATTTTAGTCTAATTACGTATTTTATAAATAGTAAGATTGAAAATACCAATTTACATTAGACCTATTTATGGATTGGACCATAAATTTCGATTTAAGAAGAAAATTATGAGCAAGGCAGATTGAGTCTTTGAAAATTTTAATATTTTTCAAATTCAAATCTGACTCATGAATAAGTCTAAACTTTTCATACCTGTATATAAATATTAAATATTGTACGAGATACATACTTATAAATAAATTTTAAAAACAGTAATGAAAGTTTTGAACATAATATTTTGAACTCAAATGTCATAAAGGTTAGAACAAAACAATATAAGGAAGAGAATCATCTCAAAAGACAACATATTACAAAATCTTTTTTTTCTTTTTTTAAAGGAAATGTGGGATGAGGATTTAAATCTCTAATTTTCTACATTATGGAGCAGGTACCCAAATATCATACTACCAGTTTAATTACGAAAAATATAATTCAGCAGCTTATAAGTACCTATATTTTTCTTATGTTACTATATATATAATTATGAGAAAGGCATAAATGAATTGAATTTTTCCAATTGTTAGGCAAAAAACAGAAGAATGTAGAAAAAAGAAGGAAATAATGGAAATAAAGCAAAACATTGGACATGAAGTTAAGAAAGAAACAAAAATATCGTTTTCTAAAATAAAATAATAATAATAATAATAAATAATTAACCAAAATTTGTCATTAGGAGTAGATGGGTTTTTGGAAGTGGGTAGTATGAGGTTGAGAAAGCAATGTGAAAGATAATGTGATAAAGGGCTTTCAACCACACCCTCTCTTCTGGGAATTAAGACCACACCACTTACATCTTGTTCATTTTTTTTTATTTATATATATAGCTTCTGTTTCTAATTTTTTGTTTTTATCTCTAGTCTGAGGCTGTTTGGACCTTTCCCTATCTCATATTTTGGCAGCTACCTCAAATGAGAGATACTGTTATTTTGCCATCATTCTATTCATCTTCTATAAATTTCTTTAAGTTTTATCCAAAAAAAAAAAAAAAAACCATCATACCAAATAGGCGTGCTAATACTAATCTTATTTAAGAAAATTCTTTTAAAACCTGTTTAGTTCACTTAAATTATAATTCAAATGAAAATGGATATCTAAAATTTTAATATCCTTTTGTAAATTTATTTTTTTAAATAATTAAATTTATTGATTAGATTAATAATTATATTTAAAAATATATATCATATTCATAGTTACCTGAAATACGGTACGTAAAAGAGGACGTAGTACGCTATTTTTTTTTTTTTTTTTTTTTTGTATATAGGGATAATCTCAGTTGGTACGTCAATTTAAAACGTAGTACGTGAACTATATTTATTTGGATCGTTAATATTAAATGTTACTTCAAAAATAATTTTTATATATAAATATGAACTGAAACTTAAAATAAGAAGAAATTAAACAGTATACTTAAAACAAACTTAACAAAGTCCATATCGCTTGAATACAAAACTAACATAAAAAGTTCATAAATTTTAATCCAAAAAACCACAAACAAGTCTTTAATTAGGTAACACTACAACTAAAAGTCCAATTATTTAGCAAATAATTTAGCAAAGCCCATAACCATTACAAATAAAAATAAACATAAAGCCCAATCTAACAACAAGCCCAACCAAACAAATCCTACTTTTTCTTTTCCAATATCTATCTTCTTCTCTATCTGCCGCTGCTTTTCATTTTTCAGTCTTTTAACATCAACTCCTCCTATTTATGTACAACATAGCTCTTTGCTCTTTTCTCTTCTCTCTTCTTCTTCTTCTTTTTTTTTCTTGCTTGGTACAACACTAAACTGAATCTCCATCTTTAGCGTTCTAGAAAGCGTTCCACAGCATTCCTAGAACTCTGGCGAACCACGAATTGGGACGCACGTTCTAAAACGCAGTACATGAAGTAGGAGCGAATTAAGTAAGTATGATCATATTAATAGAAATTGAAGTTATTCAAATATAAAAAGATTAAAAAAAATAGATTATTTATGAACTAAAGCAAAAAATTAAAATCTAAATTTCAATAATTACATTTCATCGCCAATTCATGAACCAACATGCTATATGAAAAATTTAGGAAAATAAAACATACATGTCAAATATCAGATAAGTAAATTTTTTTTTTATATATAATACCAGATATTTCTTAACTCTCAAGGTTCGATCCCTGACCTCAAGGCATTCCAGTTCCAGGTTCGATCCCTGACCTCCATCTTGATGAAGCAAGTACTCGACTATCAGCTAATGGCAAAACAAGTAAACCAGTGAAAAATTAAGATAAAGAGATAATTGAAATCGTAATAAAAGTTTCTATTGAAGCAGAAACAAGATTTTATTTAAACTATAAACTCCAATAAATTTTTAGTGCAGTGACAAAGGCATAAATCAAATTAGCAGAGAAGATAGAGCATTTTAAAATCGGCAAAAGAATAAACAAATATATACATAACACTAATAAGTATATAAAACAATCAATGGGTGATGAATATCATAAAAGAACAATTTAGAGTCATTAAAATAGGAGAATCACCATGAGGCATTATAGTTTATCACCATCGTTGCCACCTGAAAGAGGAAGCATATGCTTGGATGAAGCATAACCATAATTACCTGTCAAAAACAAGCACCTCTACAACTCTAATGTATTATATGAAAGCAAATATAAAAATTTCTATTCAACATTAACCCTTGTGTTTACAGACGATCAAACAAAAATAAATAGTTCTGATAATCTGATGAAGAATAACAAATATTTCATAAGAAACTAAGGAATAAACCTAAAACAAGAGAATGAAATTATTAAATACTTTTTTAGAATTGATAGAAATGGAAAAACAAAGTGTTCAAAACTATGCAAAACTGATAATGTACACTTCTCACATGGCGTAATACATGTAAATTATCCCGCTCATGTATGTATATTTCAAATTGAATTAGATGCTAATATTTCTTTCCCCCCTAATTCTTCACTATATACGTAAACCAATTACTTGACTCATTTCCTAACGGACAAAAAATTTGTTCGCAAGATACATTCATCTTGCTCATGTTAATTGAGTTTGGCCTTCTCCTCAGCCACCTTATAACAGAGATGCAAATTCCCCATCTGATTAAAAACTTGCGATCAGCCACAGAGAAACAAATAGGAATCCAAAAGTTCTTATTTTGATGTTGAAAAAGAATTCCATGGGATTGGCTTGTGCAGTGATTTGACCAGAGGAAAGCCACAGCAATCAGTTTTCAATCAGCTGCTCTCCTTCCACCAAACACTAAGACTACTTTATACCTGATGAGAAGTTTTGTCTTGGAGGAAAACCAGTTTGACGCATCCGAACAGGTCTTTCGTTACCGAAACGCCTATTGTCAGATGGTGCAGCCCCAAGAATCCCCAATGAATTAGGATCGGTTATACGAGCACCATTACTCATTGGTCTTTGCAAGGGGGGTTGAAGGAGGGAATGAGTTTCAGCTTCAGCTCTTCTCCGTCGTTTCCATGCTTCAAATTTCCCATTATCATGACCTTTTTGAATAGATTCTGTCATTTGATAGGCATTCACACTTTTATAACCTCTTTGCCTCTCAACATGGCGTGAAGTAGGAAAATAATTGGAATCACTATCTCTATCAACTGGACCAGATGCAGAGCCATTGATGTGGGAGGGTCCAACCCCTGCCTCATCTTCCTGCTCCTGCTTAAGTTTGGAATATATTTGATGAAGTCTCTCCCCAGATAAATTTGAATAAGTAGAGACATAGTTCCACAATCGCGTAGTCATTCCTGAAAAAGCATTATTGAATAAAAGATAACTATGGGACAGAAGATCAAGAATGAACTGAATAACCAGCCAATTGGAATAAACAATCAAAGGATATTTTAGATGGAAATAACACATACTATCTTGTCTATAAAGCTCTTCCTCATATTCCAAGACAATTTGGTCAATCTTCCGCCCAAGAAGCTGCAAGTAATTCCGAATTTTTGAAAGCACCTGAAAGGAAGGTTAAACATATAATTCTAGCGTACAATTAAAATAAACTAGACAAGATGGAATTAGATTTATCTATACCTTTTCCTTTGGAAGGTCGGCACTGGTAGTCTGCAGCCTTTGAAGACGTCTAAGGGTTTTAATTTGGTCGACCATGACTTCTTCACACCATTCCATCCATTTCACTTCTTTAAACTGTTCACATAATTCCTCATTGTCTGACATTTCACCCTCCTCTTTTGCCAACGGTTCAGCTTTCTGAGGTTTCTGAGGTCGATTCTTGCTGGTTTGAGAACCAACGATTGCAGAACCAGGTTTTCCTTTCTTGACCCTGCTGCGAGATACTGGAATGTTGAGAACATTTTCCTTCTGCTTCTTGGAGGCCTTACGACCCCCTTTAGTATTTGGATTCTTTCCACCAACAGCAGCAAGTTCCTGAACATAAAAATTGACACAATAGGAATCAAACAAGTCATAGAACTATGTGGCAATACCAACATCAAACAAAATGCATGTAAAAATCAACCAAAAATATACCAATCTTAAGCCCCACAAAATCCACCAACAAAAATAGGAAGTGAACTAATGATTTCACATAGCTGTGATGATGGTAACTATTCAAATGCTGTTTTTTTCTTAACAGAAACTGTTCAAATGTTAAGGTACAAAAGACAGAAGAATGTCATGAAAAAGAGTGAATATACATAACCAAGAAGCATAAATGCAAAATAAAATTAGTGTTGATCTGACTTGAAAAAAGACTGTGAAAAACAATTCCTATACTTAGTGGGTTGGCTGGATCCATTTACACTGCATCTAATGTTTTCCTTTTGCAAGTAATTGCTTACCATTTCCAGGAGTGCATTAGCACGGTCCCTCAAATTTGGAGCACGAGGCAGGAAGGTCTCATGGTGTTGTAGTTCCGCTGGAGCAATCTTCTTTGAAAGGCCAAGCCTTTCATCTAACCTTATCTTTTCCCAATTGCCAAATCCATGATAATGTATTCCCAAAAGCAATCGCGCATCATCAACTAATTAAACCATTACAAGTCAGCCAAACAAAAAAGAAAAAAAATCAAAGTTTTGATATCAAAACTGAGGGAAAAAGATAGTACAAAGAAGGGAAACACATACTCTGATTCCAGCCACAGCCCTTAGACCAATTTGAAGGTTTGAGGTACATCAAAACTCGAAATTGTGCAATGGGGTTTTCATAACGATTAATTCGTTTTGCTAGCAGCTGAAGTTCTTGAACACGGTTCAGTGTATCATTAGCCTTCACAAGGACACCAAAAAAGTCCAAGAAAGGACCCTATAGGTAATCACCATTAGAAATTATTAAGAAACAGTTGGAACACCCTTTTAAATTATGAAAGGCTTGAAATGCTCCAAAGTAATTAAGTAAACTGGCAGATGTAGCAGCAGAAATAATGCATAGGCATGATACCTTAGGGTCCAGATTTCCTACATCAACTGCTTCTTTGCAACCATCTATCAGAGCATCAAAAAGCTCAATTTGTGCATCAAGCGGAGCTGCTGCCACTGATCCACCAACCTCTGCAACTATTAACTCTATTTGGCTTGCATTCCCAAATTTCATTACCTGTTCAAGGAGGAAAAAAGACAAGGAAATTCAAGATATAATACTGCAAGATCAGCTAAACTGAAGTTAGCATCCCGAACTTTCACCACAGAAAAAAAATTCTAAGTTTAACTCAAATCATAGACATCTACCCAAAGATTTATCAAAATGCCACTGCCTCAGAATCAATGGCTAAGTGATGCAGGGGCTCCAATGAAGCAGAAGAAAGATAAAGCACTTGCAAGGCCTAATTTTTCCTTCAAGATTTCCCAATAATAAAATTTATTCAACAATTGGGCTGACTTTAATTGCATTTCCTTCCCCAAAAAAAAGTGTACATGTAATTAAATCAATGCAGCCAAAAGTCTTGAGAGAAACAATAATACCATTGTTGCCATCTTTAAATCGTTGGAGATGGATTCAAAGTTCATTGGTACTGGGAGAACTGCTTTAGATCTTACGTTCAAATAAACATGGTTTAAAATCTCTGGTTCAATAATGTCCCACATAGAGAATTTACTCTTTCCAGATCAATTACACCTATTGCATATGCTGTTTGTAGCCTCCTGGAGCTTAACAAGATCAGGTAAGGCCTAGCCGCGATTCCTAGGACCATAAGCCTGTGACCTTACTTTTATGATGCTATAAGAGTATGACAGAAAATACCATTCAACTCAACTAAGCCTAATCTCAAACAGAGACAAACAGAAAGGCTTGATCATAATAAATGTAGTACAGAACATAATCATTACTAAATTGTTGGATCTGAGCCATAGTCTCATTAACACTTATGATAACAAGAACACCAGAAGCATAAGAAAATTGATTTTGGCTCGAAAATATGGCAAGGAAAATAGAGGAAAACGATGGAAAACTGACTTTCAATCATCATCACATATCAGCCTATAAATAAACTTCAAATCAGAAGTAAACTATGACAAGCTAAGACTAAACTGCAAACCAAAAGAAGATGACTGAAATTATCCCTGAGATTTTTCAGAGAGATAGGATTACTGACCCAAATATAATACTCAGCCATGCCCAAACGAAATAATAGGTGAAATTTCACAAAATGAAGAAAGCAATTATTATTTATTCTTATTTCAATTCAGCTGGAAAAGGCATAAGCGCTTATAAAATCTAAAAACATAAAATCCATTTAACATATTAAAAATATTAAAATAAGTGGCAAAATCAAATATTTTCAAGTTGTATAAAAACATAAAAGTTTTAGGATGGGGCTATATCCAAAACCCAATTACCTAATGCCACAACCTCACAAATGTTATTGTACTGAATAGACAAAATTGCCCTCATCTAAGATTTGTTTGTTTTGCATTCATTTGAATTGCTCACCCTATCAGATCTCTCAGTCTCTCTCTTTACCCTTTGTTGTATTGTTTTTAACTTGCATACAACAAATCTTCACCTGTTGACTGTTAAAAAAAACTATTAACCTGTAATAATCAACCTGAAAATGGTGGATCTAAAAGAGAAAAAACTATATTTAAAGGAAAAATGGTTTTGCTATTCAGAGATTTGGGATCCTCAATTTGCTATTTGATGTGGTCTAGTTTTCCAGAGACATCATCAACGTAATGACCACAAGTCAGCACAGATAATGAAAGATATAAGATGGGTTTCTTTCTCTAATTTCTCACTCTTCAGGTCTCTCTTGGGTTTTGCCATTGTTTTCTTTTATTTCTTTTCAATGGATGTAGTTGTGAAAGCAATCAACACACCAGTGAAAATTATGAGGTTGTGGCAATAGAAATTCTAGTTGTGGAAATATCTCACCCTTTTTTTTTTTAGTTTATTCATCTTTTTCCGATCTAAAACTTCAAAAGATTAGTTGGAACAATACCGCACGAGAAAAACGTAAAGCATCTCTCTTGGACAAATTCCCTTGAGACCATTCTCTAACTTGGGCAGATGCACCATCAATCATTGGAACAGAAGGGACAGAATAATCTGCTTTGCGACGTTTCTGCACTCGCTCTTGTGTTTCCAAAGCCTCAGAACTTTTCTTTTTCCTTTTATTACCTCTCTCATATTGGTAAGCCTCAGCATAGCTCTTGTTGTTTCTTGCAGCACGAGGAGCCAATGCTTCCTAACAGGGAATATATAAATGTATTAGAGACATATTCCCAAAAATAATAATATGTTACATAAAATTCAACACAAGTTCATACTTCAGCTTGGGCTACTGCATCAGGTTTTATCCAACGACTCCAGAAACTCCCATCATCTTCAGCGCTACAGAAATTGGCAACCTACATATATTTTCAGAGAACCAAGTTAATCTTTACTATAAATTGCAAATGCAGAATCCTTTTATGCTCTGCCTAATGGTACATGCAGCAAAGCAACTTTGGATATAGCCAAAGAGGGAAAATAAAGAAATGAAGCAGCATGATTAAACCTTCAAGGATACATAAATTTTTTAGCTTACCTTAAATGCACTCAATAATTCATTTCCTTCCTCTCCTCCAGCTTCCTTCTCTTCAACCTTCTCTGCTCTTTCAAGAATTTCATCAATATCCATACTTAATAGTCTCTTCTTGCTTTCTTCTTCATTTCTGTCCTCTTTAAAAAGTTCCTCTGCACCAAACCTTAAAATTGCAGACAGCTCATTCTGCAATTATAGAATAAAGAAGTTGTATGAGCACTGTTGCTAAAAGACAATAATACAGAAACATAAAGAAAGTAGAAGGATGTTAGAATACCAAGCCAAAATAAGATAGAAAACATTAAATAATTTATGACTGAAATAAACAGCTTAAAAGATTATTTATAGAACCAAACATAAAAATTAAGATTAGCACAATGTTCTGAAAACATCCTTACCTTGTCAAAATAACTCCCTTTTTTCGTTTCTTTCTTTTCCAATCTACCCTCTGCATTTAATTTTTGGATCACCAAATGGTCAAGTACCTATCAAGAACACACGCAAAAAGGGAAGATTAGTAAAATAATGGTATAGAAGTAAAAGAATATTCATCCATACAAAATTTATGGGTATGTAAGTATGCAAATAGCTATAGAATCATAGGATGAAAGAACAAAACATCAAATGGAAGTTCATGATAAATTGAAGCAAACTACCATCTTTTTCTTAGCTCGCTCCAGGATATCTTCCTCAACACTCTTGCTAGTAACAAATCTATATATGTTGACAACTTCTTGTTGCCCAATCCTATGAGCTCTACTCATTGCCTGATAAATGATTACACAATCAGAACAAATACAGATATTTTGTTTAATAATTCAATCTGCATTTTTCTGTTAACAACCTGTAAGTCATTTTGGGGATTCCAATCTGAATCAAATATTATAACTGTGTCAGCTGTAGCAAGATTGATGCCTAAGCCACCAGCCCGAGTTGAAAGAAGGAAGCAGAAATCATCACTGCCAGGTGCATTGAAATGATCCATAGCCTGCTGCCTCAACTCGGCCTTTGTACTACCATCAAGCCTTTGAAATTGGAAACCTCTAAATGACATATACTCTGCCAGTATATCCAACATTCTAACCATCTGCAACAATTTACCAATGTTGTTTCATTAATCACTCAAATATGCCTGTATCTATAATTTGGAACCAGATTGACCCACAAATATAGTTCAGATCAATCAGCTACTACACTAGATGCAGCATAGTAGAGATTCAAAAAAGTTCACACAAAAGTCTCTAAGCATATGTCAAATTGTTTCATAGCTCATTCAATAAGGCTCTGCCAAGTTGTGGACTGAGGGTATCTTTTAGCAGTTAGGCAAAACTTTGATATATAAAGATACAGGAGTAATAGAAACTGAAAATGAAGATGCAACAGAAAACTTTAACATGGGAGATCCTGTTAAGAATGTAGGTCACTTGGGAACTTCAGTTACACTGAGGCAATCTGGAAGGTTACCTAAGAGACTCCAGCCAGGCTTTATATTCCCTTCCATAACTTGGAGAAATTTGACTAAATTAAGAATAAATCATTGACGCGAAATATAAATACAGAGTTCTAACAATTGTTCTCTGTTAAGGAGCTGAGTACAGTAACTGTTGATTTTTCTACAGTAGTTTATTTAGTGTTTTATTTTTTTTCCCCATGTGTGTAGATGTGAATATGGAAACCAGTTTCTTTATTAGTGGGTAGTTATAAAGTAATTTTTTTTTTAATTGTAGTGGGGAGTTATTATAGTTTCTATCTCAATTGGGTTTGCATCAGCCATCAAGGGTCCGCGGTGAGCCCTTGCCTCTTTGCTTTAGGTATGGATGAATTAACAAAGCATGCACAAGACGAAATCCCTTGGTTCATGATGTTTGCAGACAATATAGTGTTGGTAGATGAGACGCCAGAGGGAGTTAATAGAAAGCTAGAGCTTTGGGGGAGTACTTTGGAGTCCAAAGGTTCCAGGTTAAGTGAACCAAAACATAATACATACATTGCAAGTTTAACGAAGGCTAAAGTGGTAATAAGAGGGAGTTAGCTTGGAAGGAGTGGCATTACCCCAAAGCACTCATTTTAAATATCTAGGCTCAATCCTCTAAGGAGATGGAGGTTGTGAGAAGGCTGTTAGCAACACAATAAAAGCTAGGTGGATGAAATGTTGGCTTGCCATAGGAGTCTTATGTGACTAAGATTCCAAATAAATTAAAAGGAAAATTCTAACGTACGGCAATATGATTGACTATAATATATGATAGTGAGTGTTGGACAATGAAGGGGTGACATGTCTCCAATACGAGTGTTGCCGAGATGAGAATGCTAAGATGGATGTGTGGACATACTAGAAGGGATAGAATGTGTAATGAAAGCATTAGATAAAAGGTGGGAGTAGTATCGATTGAGGGACAAATTGAGAGAAGGAAGATTAAGATGGTTTGTGAATGTAAGGTAGAGACCTAGGGAGGCCTCGGTTAGGAAGAAAGGAAGGAGTAGGCCTAAACTAAATTGGAAGAGAGGTGTACAATATGATTTAGAAGCATTATAACTACCAGAAGACGTAAGCCCAAAATTATTTAAAGTGGAAACAAAGAATCCATATAGCCGACCCTAATTAATTTTGGGACTAAGGCTGAGTTTAGTTGGGCGTTATTATAGTACGTAGTTATTGTATTCAATTGTTTAGAAGGCTGTGTGTTAATGAATTAATTAAAACAGAATTTTCAACAAGGTTTGACTCATAGATCATAGAGTTCTCTCAAACAAGCTCTACGAGATCGTAGGGTTCTCTCTAACGAGCCCTAATTCTATTTTTAAATCAAATAGACCCATAACTAGATCCAAACTTGGGACCATAAACTAGATCCAAACTTGTGTCCAAAACATTCTCCTTCACCACAAAAAATAAGCTGACCCAGGAAAGGGAAGAAATATATCATTTATAGCTCAGGGGACATTATACCCATAACTGCTAGAATGCTTCTAAAACAAACCTGGGAAAAAATCAGAACACGATGTTTTGTCTCATGCAACCTAACTAGTAACTTGTCAAGTATGACCAGCTTTCCGCTGCTCAAGATAATCCTCTCCAACTTGCTGCTATCATTAATGCCAGAATCCCCACCATAACCATGGTCTGCACTTTCAAATAGGAAGGGGTGATTGCAGCATTTCTTCAGCTCTACTACAATATTTAAAAGTGAAACCTGCAAACATAAAAGCACAGATATGCATCAGATTTTAAGCATTAACAGAAAACAAGTAATAAAAGCATCACCACAAAAAAGTTGCAGTTTCAAAAGATCTGAGGGCTTATTCAGACTGCATGCAGTTCAGGCACATTTTACTGACCACAAATTTTGGGAAAAACAGAACTTTGCTGCCTAATCCAAGAGTAGAGAGAGTCCTAATTGGACACCCCACACTTTCAGGGACCAAGGTAGTCAAAAGCGCAAGGCGCACTCAAGGCGCTCGCCCGAGCGAAGCAAGGCGCCGGTTTCTAAAAAAATCCAATAATACCTAATAGATTGTTAAAACAGTAACATAACACCTATATAAGCATATTCTATATCTTTAGGACAATGAAGAGATTTTTAACACATAA